>CAUYON010115070.1:0-12167 GCA_963573935.1 Arctocebus calabarensis | reverse complement strand
CTATATAAAGACATTGATACTCTACATTTAATAAGTTTCCCCAGTACCCTGCTAAGATGCACCGTAGGTGTGATCCCACCAATTGCCCTCCCTCCACCCATACTCCCCCCTCCCCTCCCCTCCCTTTCCCCTTTCCCTTTTACATACCATGAAAATTACAGCTGTAGTCATTTGTTTAGCATATTTCTCTGATTCAAAGTATCATAAAACTTATCTTGACCAAGATAATGGGTCAATGGCTACAGTCCAGACTAGGTTCCTATGTTCATTCCTCAAGGTACCTGGAAGACTTGAAGCTTCTATCTTTCTAGGTGTCTTCATTCCAGGAAGGAATGGGGCCCAGGAACTTGAAAATAGTCTCTAGCTTCAGGAGAGATTGTTTTCTTCATTCCAAAGAGCTGGAATAAGAAGCAACTCTCTCAGGAAGTGAGGAGACAGCTGTCTACTTCCCCTTTATGAGCCTAAAAAACTCATTTTACTCCTTCCTCACTTTTGAATGGGTCTGGTTAATTAAGACAATTAAGATAATTGGTTTGGATCTCACTATGTTACCTTAGGGAGGAAGAGTAGGGCAAAGGGAGATGGCTACATTATTTATTGTGAAATATTTAATAAAAAACTCTAGCTCTGATCCAGAGCATCTTCTGTATGTAAACAGGATAAAATTAATACTTATTAATATTAAAAATCTGATGGCACCTATATAATTTTTCCATTTTTTTTTTCAGATGAATAAAGCTGTTAGGTCCCCTTTAAAGTAAATTTATACTGGTGAAACTTATTAAATGTAGAATATCAATGTCTTCATATAGTGATTAAGAAAATGCCATGAAGGCTATGTTTAACAGTTTGACCAAAATATTTCAGATTGTATATGAAGTCAGCACATTGTGCCCCATGATTGCACTAATGTATACAATTATGATTTAATAAAATTATAAAAAAATATATAAAGTAAATTTAGATTTTATTTTCTCTAACAAAAGAAAATGTTGTAAATACTCAAAAATTCTCTTTAAATTAGGTTTTAATCATAGTTGTTAAAACCACAGACTATGGCATTAGGCTTGAGTTGTGCCTTGAGTTCCTTTTGTGCCTTACCTGTCTCCTTACCTGTAAGACAACATTAATAGTATTTCTCTAATGGAGAAAAATTGGAAAATTAAATTAGATACTTCCATCAATGTTAATCAGATAATGGCAGATCCTCCAGTCTTCAAAGAACAGCAACCTTGGCTGAAGCTTTATTCTAAGCTTAAGTGAATTCCTGACCACCAGCTGAATGGTTCCTAAATCTCTGAACCTCAGAAACTGTAAGAAGTAATAGGTGTTCATTGCTTTAAGCCACTAAAATTTGGGAGTAACTTGTAACACAGAAATAAATAATGTAGATGCTATACACACATATGAAATAATTTCATAATGTTTGGTATGAAAGTTAGTAAGTACTGACCAGTAACACCATTAGCAATGTCTACAGCAAAGAAATGTGAATGCACAGCAGGTGTTCATGAATGCAAAGACAGGAGATTTCTGTATTTCAAAACTTAAAGTCCTTCTAACAACTACATAGAACTCAAAGACAATATTCACAGTATAACAATGATTTCATCTCTGTAAGCACAGAGATACTGTAGGTACAGTTCTTGCTCCAAAGGCAAAATGAATGCATCAACTTTCACCTGGTTTTCACTCAAGGAATCTCTTCTCTCAAGTAGTTGGTACTTCAACCCACCCTTGAAATATCAAAACAGAGAGAAAGAGAAAGAGAGGTCTTCGTCTTTTCTGGGAACCAGGATTTATAAGACCATAAGGTGTAACAACTAAAATGCTTTTTGCTGTGACAGTAATAAAAACAATGTGTTAAATAAGGACAAACATAAATGGCACATGCCAAATTTGTACAGAGGAGCATCTGTGTTTTACCCTCAGAATTTAATAAGAAGTTCAAATTGCCTTCTATGAGCTAATAAGTTTAATTTCCATATATACATAGAATAATAAGCATATGGTGGATGGAAGACAGAGACCAAAATGCAATTTGAAAATAATAATGCACAGACCCAAGATATTTCCTTATAGGTGAGCAGCATAGTCAAATAGTGTTCTCATCAATCATTATCTGGCTAGAAATCCAAGTTTCTAAAAGTGACCAGGATAGATGAGCCATGCTTGTACATATGCCAATTTATTTCAAAGTGGACCATATCTTTGTGATAAATCATCATTGTCCATGTATTTGCAGTTTAATAATGAATGAAATATTTCCATGCCTGTCAGTGGGACCATGAGTAATAAGCACTCCCTTCTCCATTTACTCACTTTAGAAATCATTCAATCTACTGTGATCAGTCATCTCCCATTGCCCAAGACAATATTCAACAAATCATAAACTTGAATGTCTAAAATATTACTATGTCTGATATTTATTCATTTTTTAAAGAAATATCTGATGCATCCTTCTTAGGCTGGCATTCAAGACCTTCTGAAAATTAGTCTCATCCTCTATTTCCTGACATTCTGATTACCACACCACCTTACACATCTTAGGTTAATGGATGTTTTTGCCCTTTATCACACTATTCCATCTGACCTGCTGCTCTTCATTCCAGCTCTTCATGTTTAAAGACAACCAACATTTCAAGACTGTCACATTCCATCTCTGAACTGTCACAGCATCTTTTTTGAATGCAGCAGCCAATAGGATTGCAGTGCAGAAAATCCGTTGGCATTAGCCCAAAAAACTACTGGAATTAATGACGTATTAGGTAAAAGCTGCAGGATACAAGATCAGTATACAAAGCCCATTGCATTTATATGTATATTTTTTAAAAATCAGAAATTAAAACAAACAAATCATTTACAATAGCACAAAAATCATAAAACATGGTGGGATAAATCCAGCCAAAGGAGTTTAAAGTCTATACACTGAAATACATAACACATTGGTATATCATATACTGGGTTTTGAAGACTGAATTTTGCTAAATATACATGCTTTTAAGTTTATTCAGAAATTCAGTGTAATCTCAATAAAAATCTCAATGAGACATTGCGTAGAATTTGACAAATTGATTCTAAAATTCATCTATGAATTGAAAAGACCTTCAATTAGTGAAAACATTTTTTAAGAGAACAAAGTAGAAGGATTATCTTATATGATTTCAAGACATACTATAAATTATAGTCATCTAGACAATGTGGTATTTGTGGGAAGATAGACTGATATATCAATGGATCTAAACAGAATCTCCAAAAATAGACCCATACATAGATGAAAACTAATTTTTTTCTAATTTTTTTTCCTTTTATTTAGTCATATACATATAGATCATGAATATATTTATGCATTTGTGGAGTATAATGTGTTGATTTTTTATACAATTTGGAGTGCTTACATCAAACTAATTAATATAGCTTTCACCTCATTTACTTGATTATTGTATTAACACATTTATGTTCTATACTTGATAGATTTGACTTGTACCCTTGCAGTATGCTCCACAGGTGTGGTCCCACTATTTACCCTCCTTCTATCAAACTTCCCCCTGATTTCTCTCCTTCATCCTGGGCTATAGTTGTAATCTATCTTTCATAAGAAAGTGTGAGTAATTGTAAATTGGTTTCATAATAGTACTGAGTACATTGGATGTTTTCTTCCACTCTTGAGATGCTTTAATAAGTAGGATATGGATCCAGCTCCATCCATGTAAATGTAAAAGAGGTAAAGTTTCCATCTTTCTTTAAGGCTACATAGTATTCCATGGTATACATATACCATAATTTATTAATCCATTTTTGGGTCAATGGGCACTTGGGCTTCTTCCATGACTTGGCAATTATGAATTGAGCTGCAGTGAATAATCTTATGTAAATATCTTTGTTGCAAAGTTATTTTTGGTCTTTTGGATATACTTCTAGTAGAGGAATTGCAGGATCAAATGGCAGGTCTATTTTTAGACACCTGAGTATTCTTCACAAACTTTTTTCCAAAAAGAATGTATTAGCTTTCATTCCCACCAGCAGTGCAAAAGTGTTCTCTTTTCTCCACATCCATGCCAACATTTGTAGTTTTGGGATTTTGTTATGTGGGCTACTCTTACGGGAGTTAGCTGATATCTGAAAGTAGTTTTAATTTGCATTTCTCTGATGATTTAAGATGATGAGCATTTTTTTCATGTGTCTGTAGATCATGTGCCTGTTTTCCTCAGAGAAGCTTCTGTTCAAGTCTCTTGCCCACAATGAAATGGATTCACTTATTCTTTTCTTATTAATAAGTTTGAGTTCTCTGTGGATTCTTTTCTTATTAATAAGTTTGAGTTCTCTGTGGGTTCTTTATCAGAAATATAAATATCCTCTCCCATTACGAAGGTTGGTTGTCTACTTGTTTTACTTACTGTGTTCTTGGCTGTGGAGAAGCTTTTTAGTTTGATCAGATGCCAGTAATTTATTTTTGGTATTGCTTCAATTGCTCGGGGAGTCCCTCCTCATAAAGTTTTCTCCCAGGCCAATTTCTTTCAAGTGTTTCCCTTGCATTCTCTCCAAGAATCTTTATAGTTTAATGTCTTAAGTTTTAGTATTTCATCCAGTGAGAGTCAACTTTTGTTAGAGGAGAAAGGTGTGAGTCCAGTTTCAGTTTTCTATAGGTCACCAGCCAATTCACCCACCACCATTTGTTAAATAGGGAGTCTTTCCCCCAAATTATATTTTTGATAGACTTATCAAAGATCAAATTATGATAAGTGCCTAGATTCATCTCTTGGTTCTCAATTCTGTTCCATACATCTACTTCTCTTTTTTTTGTGCCAGTACCATGCTGTTTTGATCACTATCAGTTTATAGTATAGTCTGAAGTCTGGTAGCGTGTTTCTACCTGATTTATTTTTATTTCTGAGTAATGTCTTGGCTATTTCTGTTTTTTTCTGATTCCATATAAAATGAAGTATTAATTTTCAGATCTTTAAAGTATGACAGAGGTGCTTTAATAGAGATTGTATTAAATTTGTAAATTGCTTTGGGGAATATGGACATTTTAACAATGTTGATTCTCCCCAGCCATGAGCATGGTATTTTTTTCCATTTGTTAACATCTTCAGCTATTTCTTTTCTGAGAGTTTCATAGTTCTCTTTATAGAGGTATTTCAGGTCCTTTGTTAGGTACACTCCCAGATATTTCATTTTCTTTGGCACTACTGTGAACGGAATAGAGTCCTTGACTGTTTTTTCAGCTTGACTATTGTTATATATGAATGCTACTGATTTGTGAGTATTGATTTTGTATCCTGAAATGCTACTGTATTCCTTGATTGCTTATAAGAATTTTGTAGTTGAGTCCCTGGGGATTTCCAGGTTTACAACATATCATCTGTGAAGAGTGAAATTTTGATCTCCTCTGATCCTATATGGATACCCTTAATTGCCTTCTCTTGCCTGGTAGCAATGGCTAAGACTTCCATTGCAATGTTAAAAAGCAGTGGACACAGTGGGCAACCTTGCCTGGTTCCTGATCTGAGTGGAAATGTTTTCAATTTTACTCTATTCAATATAATATTGGCTGTGGGTTTGCTGTAGATGGCCTCTATCAGTTTAAGAAATGTCCCTTCTATACCTATTTTCTCAAGTGTTCTGACCACGAAAGGATGCTGGATATTATCGAAAGCTTTTTCTGCATCAATTGGGAGAATCATATGGTATTTGTTTTTTAATTTGTTTATGTGATGGATCATATTTTTAGATTTATGTATATTGAACCAGACTTGAGACCCTGGGATAAAACCCACTTGGTTGTGGTGTATAATTTGTTTGATGTGTTGCTGGATTCTGTTTGCTAGGATCTTATTGAATATTTTTGCATCTATATTCATTAAAGATATTAGTCTATAATTTTCTTTTCTTGTTGGGTCTTTTCCTGGTTTGGGGATCAGGGTGATATTTGCTTCATAGAATATGTTGGGAAGTATTCCTTCTTTTTCTATGTTTTGGAAAAGGTTAAGTAATATAGGTACTGGGTCCTCTTTAAACATTTGGTAGAATTCTGATGTGAACTCATCTGGTTCTGAACTTTTCTTTTTGGAGAGATTTCGTATAGTTGATGCTATTTCAGAACTTGATATAGGCCTTTTCAACATTTCCACTTCTTCCTGGCTAAGTCTACGAAGGTGGTGTGCTTCAAAGTACTGGTCTATTTCCTTCAGATTTTACTTTTTCTGAGAATAGAGTTTTTTGTAACATTGAATAAGGGTTTTTTGAATTTCTGTGATGTCTGTGCTTATCTCGTCTCTGTCATTTCTGATTGATGAATTTAGAGATTTTACTCTTTTATTTCTGGTTAGATAGCCAAAGGTTTATCTATTTTATTGACCTTTTCAAAATCCAACTTTTTGATTCATTTATCTGTTGTATATTCCTTTTGTTTTCAATTTCATTTAATTCTGCACTAATTTTGGTTATTTCTTTTCTTCAGCTTGGTTTAGGGTTGGAATGTTCTTCCTTTTCCAGTTGCTTGTGATGTCCCATTAAGTTGTTAACTTTCTCTCTTTCTGTTTTCATGAGGAAGGCTTGCAATGCTATAAATTTCGCTTTGCAGTATCCCACAGGTTCCTGTAGTTCATGTCTTTATATTGTTTTGTTCCAACATTTGGTAATTTCTTTCTTAATTTCATCTATGACCCGGCTATCATTCAGCATAAGATTATTTAGTTTCCATGTCTTTGTGTGAATTTGCAGATTTCTGTTTTTACTGAGTTCTACTTTTAATCCAGGAGGATCTTAGAGGATACAAGGAATAAGTTCTAGTTTTTAAAATTTGCTGAGGTTAGACTTTAGACCTAAGATGTGATAAATTTTAGAGGATGTTCATGGGCTGATGAGAAGAATGTATATTCTGTTTTGTTAGGATGAAATATTCTGTAGATATCTGTTAAATCCAATTGTGAATGGTTAAGTTTAAGTCTAAAATTTCTTTGCTTAGGGGTGTTAAAATCTCTGACTATTATGGTGCAGATGGAAATCAAGTTGCTTATGTCAGTTAGAGTCTGTCTTATAAATTGAGGAGCATTCTGGTTGGTTGCATAAATGTTAATAATTGAGATTCATCATGTTGAGTGTTTTCCTTAACAAATATGAAGTGAGCATCATTATCTTTCCCTACTTTTGTTGGTTTAAAGCCTATTGTATCTGTGAATATAATTGCAACACCTGCTTTTTTCTGATTGCCATTTGCCTAAATAATAGATGACCATCCCTTCACCCTGAGTCTATCTTTATCTTTTAAGGTAAGATGAGATTCTTATATTCAGCAAATGTCTGGCTTGAGTTTTTGTATCCAGTCAGCCAACCTGTCTCTCTTCAGAGGACAATTTAAGCCATTCACATTAATTGAGAGTATTGATAAGCCTGGTAGTGTTTTGGGTGTCAAGTTTTTTGAAAGTCAGGTGGACATTTTTAATCCTTTCACCACTTTGGAAGTTGAGATTTTATCAAAAGTTTCTGAGTAAGTTTACTTTGGTGGTGCATTGTGTTGGTCATTGTGGAGGATGGGTCTGAGGATATCCTAGAGAGCTGGTTTAGTTATAGCAAATTTCTTCAACATGGGAATGTCATTAAAGTATATAATTTTTCCGTTATAAATGAAACTCAGTTTAGCTGGTTAGAGGATCCTGGTTAGAAAATTGTTTTGTTTTAGGAGGTTGAAGGTAGATGACCATCTTCTTCTGGCTTGAAAAGTTTCAGCACAGAGATTTGCAGTCATTTAATATTTTTCCCCTTGTAGGTTATGGTTTTCTTATGTCTGACTGTTTGCAGAATTTTTTCCTTCATATTAACTTTGGCAAAGTTAATTACATGTCTGGGAGATGCTTTATTTTGGATTGAGTCATGCTGGGGTTCTGTTACTGTTTGCTATCTGAATTTTAGAATCTCTTACCATGTTTGAGAAATTCTCCTTGATTATCTCTTGGAGTAGAGCATCTGGGCCTTTTGAAGCAACCTCATCGCCTTCAGGAATTCCTATAAGGCAAATCTTTGCTTTTTTGAATTATGCCACAGCTCTCTGAGAGAATGATCCATTTTTGCTTTCCATTTTACTTCCTCTTTGAGCATTTGGGTGCATTCAAAAGCTTTGTCTTCAATGTCAGAAATCATTTCTTCTGCCTGCTCCATTCTGTTTCTGAGGGATTTTACTGTATTTCTCATATCTTCAAGGGCTGCAACTTCTTTTTTCAATGTGTCAAAATCTGGTAATTTTGTCTTTGAATTCATTGAATTCTTGAGACAACTTTTGAATTATTCCTAGAATTTGTAATTTCAACTTTACTTCCAAGCTGTTAATCTTATTTGCCATCCAAATTCTAAACTTGGTTTCTGACATCTGAGCCATTTGTTTATGATATGAATTTTCTGGTACATCTGCTTTGTTCTTCCTTAGGGGAATTGATCTACTCTGATTACTCATGTTTTTCTGCCAATTCTTCCCCATGATTATTTTTCACCATTTGGCTAGATGAGTATGTAAGGTGAATCAGATTGGGGGCTTCTGGGGTTGTGATTAGCCAGCCCTTTGCCAAAGAGCTGGGACTGGTGATTGCAGCCTTTCCCCTACAGCTTTGCAAAGGACCCATACAGTACTTTAGTTTGAGACTCTGGGGACTTGCTTGGTGTTGTGGGTCTAGGTGGCTCTGTCTTGTATTCAGCTGATCTCTGTCCAGTCCTATTGAATCAGTGACTCTGGGTTGAAGTTTCAGCTAAGGAGAAATACAAGAAACTAAAATATCCCATCCCTAGTAGACAACAACTAGAAGAGGAAAATCAAACCTTCCCACTACAATAGAACCAGGGCACCAACATGGAGGGTCCTCAGGTGATTTTCCCAGGTCAAGAGTTCCAAACCAATTGTCCCAGTTATCACCAACTTTCTAATGGCAGAGTTCAAAAGGTCTCCAGTGACTAGATAGCAGAGGTCTACTGACAGCTCAAGTGTGACTCACTCCGGTGTGCTCTGTGGATTCAGAAATGCCTTCCCAGTAGAAGAGTTGGACCTGGGGAGCTGATGTCTCATTCTCCACCTTGCACCTCCTTCAATGCCAGCCTCTGGTAACCCTAACACTGGTCTCTAGTAACTCAGTCTCTGTGGCCCAGTTCTGTCCAATAAGCAAATGTGTCAGGGTTCTGCGCCTGTCAAAGTCAAAGGAAAGTCAATGCCTCCTTGGCCCAGCCACCACCTTCTGCCACCAGCTGGCAGCGGGAGCTGAAGACTGCCTGCCTCAGGTACTCAATTTCGACTGGGGAGTATTCCACTTGAGCTCAGTCCAAACCTGTAATTTGCTTCCTTGGAGTCATAGCTTGCCTCAACTGAGGTGATGTGAAATTATCACTCTTCTCTCTCAGCTCAGCCCCTAATCATCAGCTTTATTGGGCACTTTCTGGTCATTATCCTTCCCTCTGGACAGGAGCTTCTGTCAAAAGCTGGCTCCAGTTGCCCATCTTCCCCCTCCTCCTGAAAAACTAATTTTTTTAAATGTGTAAAAGAAACTTAGTTAAAAATGAAAAATTATTTTTTTCATTGTGTAAAAGAAATTCAATAGGGAAAGGATCACTTTTTAACATATGCTGCTGGATCTATTGGCTATTCATATGCAATGAACTTCAACCATGTCTAGCACCATATATAAAAATCCACTTAAAATGTATGATAGCTCTAATTGTAAAACCTAGAAGAAAACAGCAGAAAATTCTTATTACCTGGTTCTGACAAAGATTTCTTAGATGTGACACCAAGAACATGATTCATAAAAGAAAAAATGGTATAGTAGACTTCATCAAATTTAAAAACATCTGCTTTTTGAAATATTGCCATTTGACAAGCCAGGTACTGAGGAGGAAATATTCTCAAAGAATGGTAAAAGATTATTTAGAATAAATAAAAACTCACAAAATTCAATAATAAAAAAAGACCATTGAAAGTCCATTTTTTAATTTGTAATATCTTAAAATGAGCAAAACATTTGAACTGCAGTTTTCTAGGATGATATATGAATTATAAGTGAGGACATGATAATCTGCCTAATATCATTAATCATTAAGGAAATGTAAAGTAGCACCACAATTAATGTCACTACCAACCTATGAAAATATCTAAAACTAAAAAGCTTGACCATTCTCAGTTTTGGGAAGAATGTTTAAGAATTGATACTTTCATACCATTGACTGGAATGTGAAATGGTATGACCAACTTGGAACTAAGTTTGGCAGTTTCTTAAAACATCAAACATACAAATAGAATAGTACTCAGCCATTCTACTCTTAGTTATTTTCCCAAGGAAATATATGAATTTTGTGTCCATACTAAGACTTGTTCATGCATATTCACAGCAGTCGTATTTCCTATGGCCCTAAATTGAAAATAACTCATAAGTCTCTCAATAGGTGAATGTCTAAACTTACTGTTATATATCCATAAGATAGATAACTTTCAAAAGGACAATTCTATGCAACAACTTGCATGAGTCTCAAAATAATTATGCCAAGTAAAAGAAGCCAGACAAAAGAAAGTACATAGCATATGGTTTCTTTTATATGAAATTCCAAGAAATTCAAGCTAATTTATACAGACAGAAAACAGATCAGTGTTTGCCTGAGGATTGAGCCAAAGGAAGAATGGATTATAGAGGAACACATGGAAACTTAGGGGTATGTTAGAAATGTTCATTGTCTTGATTATGTTGTATGCAAATGTCCAAATTCATAGGATTGTGCAATTTATTTTTCAGAAACATGCAATATGTTGTTTATCAAGAATACATTAATAAAGCTGTAAAAGTCAAAAAGACAAAGTATGTCAGTATGTATTAAAAAATAATCCAACTATATAATGTTTATAAAAGATATGTATAAAACATAAAGAAACAAAAGTTTGAAAGCAAGGAAAAAATGAAAAGATATACCTCATTAAAAATAACACAAAAAAAGTTGTGTAGTCATATTAGTATAAGACAAATCAACTTTAAGGCAAAAAGCAATGCCCAGAAGAAAATAGGTAAGCTCCATAGTAATTAACATTTTATTCCTTTAAGAGTATGTAAACATTTATATATATATATATAAAATTCATATATATATATATATATATAAAATTCAATCTAGAATTGCAGATTTACAGGGAGAAACAGACTAATCAATAATTGTACCTGGAAACTAACATTCTTACTCTATGATAGAGAAAGCAAAAATCGGTGAAGATGTAGAAAGTTTAAAATATCACCTTAAAAGCATATCTTTCACAATTTCGTGCACTCAGTTTTATTAACCCTTTCTGCAACAATTAATAATAAATTGAATTTCCTGGATTGAAAAAAAGTTTGTATTTTGTCTCATATTTTCTTTCTTATTATTTCTGCTTTATGTTCTCCCATATTTCTGTTTTTCCTTATACTTTTCTATTGATGTATTTTTAAATTTATTATCATGTCTTATCTTTCCAGTAATCCCTTCTTATTTTTCTATTTTCTAAAGTGTTTCTTTTCGAAAAAGAATACTGGTCTTTTTATAGATGCAGTATTTTTTTGAAACTTCCTATGAGTAATAATAAAATACATTTAAAGTTATTTTCTGTTCCTTGAAACATCTCTGCTTCTTCTGAGGTTCAATCTTTGGTGTGTTTATCATGCTCTTTCTTTATTTTTTAATTACAGGCTTTCTTCAAATATCTAAATTACTAATTTTCCAATTATGTATATGTACATACTGTACATATATGTACACATATTTATTTTCTTTAGGGTATAATCAGATTTTCTTTTTTGGCCATTTGATCCTACAATTCCTCTTAGGTGTAGATCCAAAAGACCAAAAATCACTATCACTTTATAACAAAGATATTTGCACCAGATTGTTCATTACTAATTTTAAAAAAGCAAGCAAGTCCAGTTATTTAGCAGAAGCTCTGTGGCAACACACACACACGCAAACATCTTTCTAATAAACATTAGCAACCTTTAAATAATCTTTTAAACTTAAGTATAAAACATATCCAGAAAAATACAAAATGATGGGCATACAGCTTAATAAATTTCTACAGAGGGAGAACAGCTGTAGAACCATCACAGCAACTGAGAAACAGAACGTTCCTAAAGTCCCCGAGCACCTTCTTCATCATCTCTGCCATCCCTCCC
>CAUYON010115069.1:0-19968 GCA_963573935.1 Arctocebus calabarensis | reverse complement strand
TTCCCCTCCCTGGTCCCTTTCTACATATTCTTGTGCTGTTATAGCGTTGGGTTATAGCGTTCATATGAAAGCTATAAATTAGTTTCATAGTAGGGCTGAATACATTGGGTACTTTTTCTTCCATTCTTGAGATACTTTGCTAAGAAGAATATTTTCTAGCTCCATCCAAGTAAACATGAAAGAGGTAAAGTCTCCATCTTTCTTTAAGGCTGCATAATATTCCATGGTGTACATATACCACAATTTATTAATCCATTCGTGGGTCAATGGGCACTTATGAAGAAGACCCCCCAGGCAATTGAAGCAGCATCACACTACTGGGACCTGTTCAAACTAAAAAGCTTCTGTACAACCAAGAACATAGTTAGTAAAGCAAGTAGTCAGCCTTCAGAATGGGAGAAGATATTTGCAGGTTATGTTTCTGGCAAAGTTTTAAGAACCAGATTCCACAGAGAACTCAAATGTATTAGCAAGAAAAGAACAAGTGATCCCATCGCAGGGTGGGCAAGGGACCTGAAGAGAAATTTCTCTGAAGAAGACAGGCGCACGGCCTACAGACACATGAAAAAATGCTCACCATCCTTAATCATCAGAGAAATGCAAATCAAAACTACTTTGAGATATCATCTAACTCCAGTAAGATTAGCCCACATCACAAAAATCCCAAAACCAGAGACGCCAGCGTGGATGTGGAGAAAAGGGAACATTTCTACAATGCTGGTGGGAATGCACACTAATACGTTCCTTTTGGAAAGATATCTGGAGAATACTTAGAAATCTAAAAATAGAACTGCCATTCAGTCCTATAATTCCTCTACTAGGTATGTATCCAGAAGACCAAAAATCACATTACAACAAAGATATCTGTATCAGAATGTTTATTGCAGCCCAATTCATAATTGCTAAGTCATATACCTTTTTACTCAATTTTATTTCTATAGATACTCATAAAAGGCAAACAAAAAAAAGGCATCATTCTCTTTTCATCTATTTTTCTGGTGTGAAGTTTTCAGAGCTCCTAGACTCATAGATTCTCAGAATATAGTATGCATTAAAATTACTACAGGAGTTTGTGAGAAGACTGATGCAGGCACCCATCTCAAAAGGTTCCACAACAGTAGGAGGCCCAGGACTCTGTAGTGTCAAGTTTGTTGGATGGTTCTGGTGCTGTTCAACCTTGGATCATATTTTGAGACTCACTATTTTAGAATATAAACTCTCGGCTCAACATTCATAGACATCTGGGAAAAAATTTTAGAGGCAATAGTTTGCCTATCTTTTCTTGTATTGTGCTTTATTCTTGCACAACATATTCTATAAAGACAATTAAAGATAACAGTAATTCTTAATCCTACATAAAAATACACAGCTATTACTAGTAAGTATTATGTGAAATGTTGGCTCACATCAATGAACTTGGTTACGTGTTTTCATGAAAAGATGGTTTTAAAGAGTTGGTAAGGCTTGGCGCCTGTGGCTCAGCAGGCAAAGGCACCAACATACACCTGAGCTGGTGGGTTCAAATCCAGCCCAGGTCCGCCAAACAACAGTGACAGCTGCAACCAAAAAATGGCCGGACATTGTGGCGCGTGCCTGTAGTCCCAGCTACTAGGGAGGCGGAGGCAAGAGATTCACTTGAGCCCAGGAATTGGAGGTTGCTGTGAACTGTGATGCCATGGCACTCTATCCAGGGTGACAGCTTGAGGCTCTGTCTCCAAAAATAAATAAATAAATAAATATAAAGAGTTGGTAAGTGCGGTCACTAATACATTTCCTTTACTTGGATATGTATTTGTATAAAAATTATGTACTGGTAATTTTCTGTATAAAAGACATAACACTTTATTAATTTACATTAATCTATTGCTCTCTGAACCAGGTCTTTATGTCAATGTACTAAAGAATATCAAGCAAACTTTACTAGCAGCATTTTCAACCACATTCCTCTCACTGAGATATTATTAAAATTGATGTTTATTTTTAAGACTTTATACATAGCATTTCCTTACAGAAAATTTTGTCCATACGATGAAAAAAAAATGAATTATTAAAAAATATTTTATACTCCCCAAAGAAAAAAATAGATGCTTTTATGTAAAGAAGGACAAAGAAAAAGAGAAGAATGAGAAGGAGGACAAGGAAGATGAAAAAAAGAAAAAAATGGGGGAAAGGATGAGGATGAGGAAGGGGTCAAGTAGTAGAAAGAGAAGACTCATTAGATCAAAATTTAGCCATGATAGACTATATTGAGGTAATGACGTAAAATGGATTTCAAAATTAAACAAAAGCAACAAAAAGAGAGACAATGAAAAGTCAATGTAACTGAAAAAGAAATTAAATGACTATGAGTAGAATGGTAAGAGTTCAAACACTGAACAAATTGCTAATAAAATATATTGTAAAAAATTAGAGAAAACTTTTTAACCTTGTATCATAGGCTTGACCAAACATATAAAAATTATAATAGGCGTGACTAAACATATAAAAATTGTGACTAACTACACTATTTTCAAGGATAAACTGAGCAAACTCATTAATGGAAAATACTGGATACAATTAAAATGTCTTATAATAAGATGGTAATATATTCTCAGTTGGCACAATTTAGAAGATCAGAATGGACCATTACCTAATTACAAGCCATGTAACAAAAGTGAAAACATCATAGTGTCTTGACCAGTTGTGTTCTTGTAAGAGTTTACAATGTAGACAATGACCACAATGATAATTAATATATTGAATTTGTATCACTATTTGTACTGCATATGCTTTAATTATATATTATTTATGCTAATTTTCTATTATCTTAGTAGGAAAAATACTGTTTCTAAAATTTGAAATTTTCCATCTGTATCAATATCATCTCAAGTTATTTTATATATTGCTTTAATTCATCACTAAGGTGAGCTTGATAAACATTAATATGCTTGATAAATCAACACATATGCTAGATAAATTAACTTGAAAATTGAGTATCATCTCCAGCTGAGCTAATTTCAAAATAAAGTATCACTGGCAGACATATATGTTCAGCCCTTAGCAAGGTGTGGTGGTTTTGGATGTCAGTACCTGGAACATTCTTTTCTTAACAAAATCTTCTCAAGTGCATATTTTGACAGTTCTTGCCTTTAACCTCCCATGAGATCACATGCTTGGTGGCCAATACTTGACAATGGCCACTAAAATGTAATTTCATCATAAATCTACTTTATTGAACAACTCAATTCCACTTCTGCTTATTCTCTGAGTCTTATCAGTTTCTGGTTACTACAGAATATAAAATAAGTTATGTAAATAAAAATGTAGAGAGCTGGGCGGCACCTGTGGCTCAGCGAGTAGGACGCTGACCCTATGTACCGAGGGCTGTGGGTTCAAACCCGGCCCTGGCCAAACTGCATCAAAAATTAGCCGAGCCCACCTGTGGTCCCAGCTACTTGGGAGGGTGAGGCAAGAGAATCTCTTAAGCCCAGGAGCTGGAGGTTGCTGTGAGCTGACTCCACAGCACTGTACCAAGGGTGATAGAGTAAGACTCTGTCTCCACAAAAAAAAAAAAAAAAAATGTAGAGAGCTATAACTTTCAATGTTATCTTTCCTTGGATCCAAATTATTCTAAAACATGTGCTTATATTGATTGGTGGCAGTCATAACATTTATTGTCAAATTGTGCTCGAGGAGGGGGTAATGCAAGATGGCTGAATAGAAACCACCTATGGTAATCTCACCAAATTTAACAATAATCCAAGAAAGAAAGTACCAATAGAAGAACCAAAAATCAGAGAGTAATCAGATTACCTGGTTTTAATGTTATATGAAGAGAAGAGGCACTAAGGGGGATGGAAAAGACAGACTTATATTTTCTACTCCACTTGTCCCCTTTCCTCAGAAGTAGTAGTAGTGCCAGTGATTTGAGTGAAGACAGAATCTGGGTGACTGGGAAAGTAATAGTGACTGGACTTTGCATTGAAATTCAGGGCCACCCTGTCACAGGAGAACACAATATGGCAGAATTTTGCCAGCATCTATTGGGAAGCATTTATTTCAGCCTGGCCTGAGGGCAAACCTCCATGGCCAAACCCAGGTTATAGTAGACTAACCATCAGCTGACCAAAAAAGCAGCCTGGAGACTGGCTGAAGTAAAGTCTAAAGTCCTTGGACAATTTTTGCAGCTAAGCTCTCAAAACTAGCAGTTTTAAGGTGCACATGGCCCAGTAAGATACAAGCAGTGGTGACCAATCTAGTGCCTATATTTTCATCAACTCCAGACTGTGCAGCTCAGAGAATCTTCTTTCACCTGGGGAGAAAAAAAGAGGAAGAGTTCAGAGGGCTTTCATAATTTGGGTACAAGATCAACCATAGTAAAGTAATATACCAAGCATAGTATTGAATTCCCTGATTTCAGATTTTAGTTCCTGGATGGCATTTTTATACACACCGTGGCTCAGAAGGGAACCCTCTGTCCTGAGGGAATGATACCGAGTCTTGGCAGGATTGACCAACTCTTGACTAAAGAGTAGTTGAGCTTTGAACATATACCAGGTGTAGCCAGGCAGAAATGACCATGTGTGTGGATGAGACTGAGCTGGCTTTAAGCCCTGGTGTAGACTCAACTTCAGTGGCCATAATGGAGAGAGTGCTCATGTCACTCAAGCCCCAAATCCAGCAGCCCAGCACTGAGAGTGAGAGACTCTGCTTGATTCTCTTGTCTCTTACCCAAGCCCACCAAGGCAGTACTAGCAGAAGTCTGTAAGAGTTCCAGCATTACTGAGTTTGAGTCAACAATACTATTATGGCCGCAGTGACCAAAGGTTTAAATCACAAATGCAATTCCCATTAAATATCTGGAAAGCACTTTCAAAAAGGACAAGTCCAAATAAGCACAGACTGTGAAGATCAAAATAATACATAATTCTTCAATGTTCAGGCCATCTACATCCATCGAGAACATAAAAAAAAAAAGACCTTATCATAGGTACTAGACAAAATACCAGTGACAAATCCAAGAGTGATGGAGATACGTGTTCTTTATACAAAGAATTTAAAGTAACCATTATGAAGAAACTCAGTGTACTTCAAGATAACACAGAGAAGGAATTCAGATGCCTATCATAGAAATATAGCAAAGAGAGTGAAATAATAAAAAAAATGAAGCAGAAATTCTGAAGCTGAAATTTCAATTGATAAACTGAAAAATACATTAAAGTATTTCAAAAGCAAAATTGGCCAAGTAGAGAGAAGAATTAGTGAGCTTCTAAAAATACACAGTCAAAAAAAGAAAAAGTCCAAAATTAGGAAAAGAAAAGAAATAATAAAGATCAGAAAAGAAATAAATGAAATAGAAACCAACAAAATAATAAAGAGATCAACAAAATGATAAGTTGGGTTGTTTTTGAAAATATAACCAAAATTGAACCACCTTTAGCCAGACTAAGAACACAAAAGAGAAGACCCAGGGGAGATATTATCTTCTAAAAGGAGATATTACAACTGATACTGCAAAAATCTGAGATCATTTGATACTATTATGTGCAACTATAAGTCAATAAATTGGAAAGCCTAAAATAAATGGATAAATTCCCAGACATATAAAAGTTACAAAGATAGAATCAGGAAGAAATACATAACCCAAATAAATGAATAACACGTGACAAGAAACAAGTCGCAATAAAACCAATTAAGGATTTAAATCTAAGACTCAAAACTATAAAACTATCAAAAGAATACATTAGGTAATTGGTTCCAGATACTGGTCTGAGCAAGCACTTCTTGAGTGCTCCCCTCAAAGCACAAGCAACTAAGCAAAATTGGACAAGTAACACTCTTGTCAAGCTACAATACTTCTGTATACCAAAGAAAAAAATCAAAAAAATGAAGAGAAACCCATGAAGTGGATAAAATACTCACAGATTACCCATGTGACCAAAGGTTAAAAACTAAAACATATTAAGAGTCTCCAACAACTCAAGAGGAACAAATCAGATAATCCAATTAAAAACAAGGAAAGGATCTGAATAGACATTTCTCAAAAGAATGCATACTAATAACAAACAGGTGTATGAATAACTACTCAACATCTGTAGTCATCTAAGAAATGCAAATCAAAGATATAATGAGAAATTATCCCACCCTGGTTAAAATTGCTATTACAAATATACATATATATGTATATGTGTGTGTGTGTGTGTGTGTACAGGATGGCAATAAAGTTCTTGTGCATAAATTGCAAACATTTTAAAATTCACACAAAGTTTATGGCTGACACACACACATTTATATAAATGCTGGCAAGGATGTGGAGGAAGAGAAATGCTTGTATACTGTTAATGAGATGAAGATTGGTGAAGCCATTATGAAGATAGAGAATAGTATGGATGTTCCTCAGAAAGTTAATAAAAGCAATACCATATGATATAGCAATTCTAGCAATTCTACGGCTAGGTACATATCCAAAAAGAATGGAAATCAGTATATCCAACAGATATGTGTGTCTGCACTCCCATGTTTATTGCAACACTATTCACAATAGCCAAGGTTTGGAATCAAAACCTAAGTGCCCATCAGTGGATAAATGTATAAAGAAATTGTGGGACATATACACAATGTAATGTTATATACCCTTAAAAAAAGAATGAAATTGTGCCTTTTGCAATGACATGGATGGAACTGGTGAATATTATGTTAAGTGAAATAAGCCAAGACAGAAAGACAAATTTCACTTGTTCTCACTCATATGTGGGAGCTAAATACAGCATTACAAGTAAAACAATTGATCTCATGGAGACAGAGAGTAAAATGATGGTTACCAGAGGCTGCCAAGGGTAGCAGAAAGCAGGGGATAAAACGGGGATGGTTAATGGGCACAAAAAATATTCTAAAATAGAATGACCAGTATTTTATATCAGAACAAAGTGATTATAATTAAAATTAGGTTAGAATAGGTTAGAATATATATTGGATTAATATTGTATTAAAACTGGATTAATATGCAAGTATACTCTAACATATTGTTAATTATAATTTCCTAACACAAAGTAATGATAAATGCTTGAGGGGATACCCCAATTATCCTGGTTGGATTAATACTCATAATCTGCCTTGTCAAGACATCACAGGAAATAGATACAAATATTATGTACTGGTAACAATTAATATCTAAAATTTAAAATAAAAAATAACTGTAGAAAGTAAAAAAAAAATTGTACTCAAACTTCTCTTCAGTAATCAAAATTGTCTAGCAAAATTTATTGAGTACAAATTGGATGGTAGAAATTGTTTCTGGGCTTTGATGTGTAGCAATGTACAAAGCCAGCAATAATCTTGACTCGTGCAGCTTATAGTCTGATGAGGGGAGACAATGTTTGGTATATAAAGTGAAGATGAGAGATGGACAAGAAACATAACACATGATGATACAGTGGGGCAATGCTACACAGAGCACCCGGAAATGTTTTCTACAAGAAGATGATTTCTAAGGAGACACCGATTTTGCTTTATTTAAGTGAGGGTCACTGTTCTTACTATATTCTGCACTTTTTTCCAGGATAGTCGCCTTACAGTGTTCAGCAATGCTCTTTTGATTTTAAACAAAGGGGAAAAACATAAATATAGCTAAATTAAGTCTACATACCTGACTTATGAAAACAACCCATCTACCAAAGAATTTTAGTTCAATTGCTCAGGTGTTGTAAAACGGACCTACTGCCCTGAATGGCCGCAGCTCAGGCCCAATTTTTCTCATATGTACAATTTAAATAGCAGTTGGAGGTCTCGATGAATATGCATTGCTTTCCGGCTGCTGGTTTTATTAAGACAGACCAGATACAGCTCTGCCATAACAAAGCTTAAAATTACCCCTCTGGATCCCTTAAGAACATTAATATCCCAGGCTCTCAGGTCTGCACCGGATTCACTTCCCCCGTGAGTCATATACCTTCAACTTCCATTTCACTGCCACAGCTAGGAATTTCTTTTTAGCACTAGAAAATTTTTATTTCTCCTCTTCTTTTCTCTTTTAAGTTATGTCTACTCACTGAAAATAGTATGTTTTAATTTTATTTGTATATGTTTGAAACTTTAGATATGAACCTTGGTGGGTTGGGAATATCTTCTGCAGTCTACTCAGTACCCATCAGAAATTCCCTTAAAGTACCAAATGAATGGGTACAGGGTTGGAGGGAGATCAGCAACATGTGCAGACAAACTCTCCCCGACACCCCCACCATTGGCATACAATTATATTAATTAGAAGTTGAGGAATTTTTTCCTTTTTGCTAAACCTTATTCTTATAACCATTCATATGACAAAGTATTATACATGTATATGTTTGATTATTTTGAAGGCTCATCTCAACTTTTTAATTTATAATGACAATAATACCTTACTAGGTGGAAATTACTTCAGTACACAAATAAGGTAATGGACAAGTCTGTATCGTTGCTGAGAACTAAGAAAAATAAGGTTGAAGGACCCAACTTTGGACAAGTTCAGGTTCATTTTTAGTTCCCCCCCTTCTCTGCTAACTCTAGAAGGCTTGAGTGGAGTAACATAACATACTGGCTCTTCATCCAGCAAGGACACAGTGGATCATAAAAAGTGCACTGAAGATGACTGAGCAAAACAAAGTCATCGTGTGTGGCTTCAAATAACTCAAACGATTTCGGTTATGCTGAAAGCTAGACAGCCCTCAACTACAATCATTTATATATATTGCTTAAGGAATCCCCTCCCACTAAAGACCTAACGGAGCCTGCAGAAATGCCTCCTCAAGAGATGTAAGACACACAGTGATTTTATTTTATTTTATTTTATTTGATGCTTGCCAAGTTTGTTTTAATTATCTTTATTATTAAATCATAGCTGTGTACAATAGTGCAATCAAGGGGTACAATGTGCTGGTTTCATATACAATCTGAACTATTTTCATCAAACTGATTAAACATAGTCTTCCTGGCATTTTCTTAGTTGTTATATGAAGACATTTGTATTCTGCATTTAGTGAGGTTCACCTGTACCTTTCTGAGATGCACTGTAGGTGTGGCCCCACCAATTACCCTCCCTCCTCCACCCCTCCTTTGTCCCTTTCCCAAATATTCTTGTGCTATAGTTGGGTTATACCCTTCATATGAAAGCTATAAATTAGCTTCATAGTAGGGCTGAGTGCATTGGATACTTTTCTTCCATTTTTGAGATACTTTGCTAAGAAGAACATGTTCCAGCTCCATCCATGTAAACATGAAAGAGGTAAAGTCTGCATCTTTCTTTAAGGCTGCGTAATATTCCGTGGTATACATGTACCACAATTTATTAATCCATTTGTGAATCGATGGGCACTTGGGTTTCTTCCATGACTTAGCAATTATGAATTGGGCTGCAATGAACATTCTGGTACAGATGTCTTTGTTATAATGTGATTTTTGGACTTCTGGGTATATACCTAGTAAAGAAATTATAGGATCAAATGGCAGGTCAATTTTTAAATCTCTAAGTATTCTCCAAACATCCTTCCAAAAGGAACGTATTAGTGTGCATTCCCACTAGCAGTGTAGAAGTGTTCCCTTTTCTCCACATCCACGCCAACATCTCTGGTTTTGGGATTTTGTTACACTGATTTTAAAATATTCTTTTTTTTTTTACTGGTTAGGTGGCAAGAAAAGTTCCCCTTTGAAAGGGATAAAGAGACTTTCATTTTTATCATAAAGACGAACTAAACTCTTCTAAAATTCCCTATAAAACTGACATTAATATGATCAGAACC
Organism: Arctocebus calabarensis; assembly: GCA_963573935.1. Classification (NCBI taxonomy): domain Eukaryota; kingdom Metazoa; phylum Chordata; class Mammalia; order Primates; family Lorisidae; genus Arctocebus; species Arctocebus calabarensis. The sequence goes on along the minus strand of CAUYON010115069.1, from coordinate 10,216 downwards.
AAGAATGTGGACAAAGTTGAAATGGAGAGTTATTACTGAGCCCAACAAATTTCACACAGCCGTCATCCTCAGTATCTATGGGGGAGTCATTCCAGCACCCGGCTACATTCACAGATATCAAAATCCACAGAGGCTCAACTCCTTATGTAAAATGGCACAGCTTTTGTATACAAACTACACATAGGCTCTTATATATGCACTATAAAACATTTCTAGGATATTTATAATATTGAATACAATGCAAATGTAATTAATGTTACATTGTATTTTTATTTGTATTAATTTTTTAATTTTCTTTTCTTTTTAAAACTGGTTTTGGTCTGGAGTTTGTTGAACTTAAAGATGTAGAACTAGAAATTGTTTGTTACATTTTCTAATAGAAGTGAAAAAGCTACTTGAAGTCGTATAATTGATTTTCTTGGCATATCATTTAAATGTAATAAAAATAAAAACTACAAAATCTTGAAATAGAATTGTTAATCATTGTGCTACTTTAATTTCTTTAACCAAATGTCACAAAGAATATACACTTGTGTTTTGTTGTCCTGTGAGGTTTTTTGTATGCATACTTAATTATTTTCATTTTGTATACGTATAAGAAAAACTTCAGTTGAGAAGCTTATTTCTCCTCTCCATCCCCCTAGAATTAATGTCTGGCTTGCAAAAGAAAATTCTTCCTAAAAAGTTTTGGGCAACATGAGTTAAACAGCGCAAGTTGTTTGGAAATCTCCCTCTATGGAAGTGAGTGAAGTATAAGCTGTTGAGATTGTTGAACTGACACTTCTCCCTCACTCACTTAGCCAGAATTCAGTTTTTGCTGAAGTTTCAGGTCAGAAAGAACCTCAAAAACATAAGTGGCCCAATTTATACTCCAAGAGTTCCAAGCTACTTCCCAATTACAGAAAATCACTCTTGGATACTTGGCATTTGATTTATCTTGAATAACCAAATAAGCAAAAACAGTATAAACAATTTATGATTGCACTGGACCGCATTTTGCCTCCGACATGAAGGAAGAGGTGGATATAAAGTGTCCTCCCTTGAAATGAGCTCAGGGAATAAGGATATTTATTTTTTGTTTAAAAATCCATCAGAAACTACCCTTTACCTAAGAGGTTCTTACCAATTAAGTGGATAGAAAGACCCACTCCATGGATGAAAAATCAATAGTATTGTGATCTAGCTTGCTTTATGTTCAACAGACTCATAAAAGCACTACAAAGACAGAGATGGAGGCTTTTAAGAGATTTCTACTTCTGGGATACTGATCTGACTACTCTGATTTATGGTGTATGTTTCCAGCAATGAAAAATAAAGAAAAAAAAACATACAGTCTCTAAATGATACCCTATCTTTAAGAGACCAATCTAGAAGCAAGTTACAATACTGAGCCCCTTTTATACTAACAGTTGAAGTTAGTTTTCTTCCCTAAAAGAAACTTTATTCTGGAAATGATCTGCTTCATCTGTCTCTACATGTTTCTGCCAGTATTTCTGCAAATGGGCTTAACACATGCTTTATACGTGGTTCTGTTCTTATATAATATCGACTTTATTCACAGAGCTTATGTAACAACAAAATTACAGCAACAGGCTTATGTCATGGTCATTCTCTAAGACTATCTACTTCAGGGTGTCCAACCTACGGCCTGTGTGCTGCAACCCAGGATGGTTATGAATGCAGTCCAACACAAAATTGTAAACTTACTTAAAACACTGTAAAACTTTTTGTGTTTTTTGGTGGAACATGATAGAATGGTTCCCCAGAGTGAACTTTGTAGAGAACATCACATCTGAAAGTCACATTAAATAAACAAACATATGCTCTTGCTATTTGTACACATGTGTGGCTTCAGTTGCATGATGGGGTGTGCTTGCCACTGTGCTACTTCCCAGGTGCACACAGTCAAATGGACACCATCAGACGTCACATGTATTCCTGGTGACTTGGCAAGACAGCAATTATCAATAATATTTCGACCTACCATTGCAACGCTAGATGTTTAATGCCATTTAGAAGTCAGGGAAGCATTCTTATTTGATTATTTAGGGTATTTCAGCACCTTAATGGCACCTCACACGTCACCCCTTTAAAGGCTTTACAATTGCTCCTTCCCTTTGGCCTTCATCAGCAGGCAAGATGTGGAAGGGTCGAAACCTTTCTTTCTATTTTTCTGTCTGTTAATTTTCATAATAAAAGTAATTATAATCCCTTTTTTTAAAAAAAGCAATTATAATCGCTTATCTATTATTTTAATCCTACCATGGTTTCTAGAAAATCTCAAAGGAAAATAGAACCCCCCAAAGAAATATTATGTTAAAGAAGATAGTTCAATGAAAAGTGGACAAGGCAAATTGTAAGATACTCTGATTAATTTGTAGGGAATTTGTGCAAGTTGTTAAATACTGTAATTTGAAAAGGCATTTTATGCAAAACATGCTGCCAAATTTGATGTGTGGAACTGAAAAAAAGGCTATCTTCTCAGCAAAACTTTTTGTTTTTTAAGTTGCAAGTCAATGGATTCCATTGTAAAATGAATTAGGTAGTAGCATATTCAAAAGCAAAAACATCAAAACCATTTACCGATGGCAAGGTTATTAAGCAATGTATGGAGAGCATGGCAGATATAATTTGCCCTGAAAAAATGAGGGATATTTCTAAAATCAGTTTGTATCACCAAACTACAGACAGGCAAACTGAAGAAACTGGAAAATTTATTTTAAAAAGTTTGCAGAGTAAAGCCGCTAATTTTAAATTATGCCTTTATGATAGATGACACCACCAGTGCTACAAACACAGCTCAACTTGCCAGTTCTATTATAAGTACTGACGACGAATATCAGGTCACTGAAGAAATGACTTCTTTAGTGCCATTAAAAGACACATCTATATCAAGAGTTTTATATGAAGCAGGGAAAAATATAAATAAAGAGGTTTTCTTTTCTATTTTCAACATAACTGGTACAGTTAATGATGGTATCCCATAGTAATAGGTAAAGGAGAGGGGCTTGTAAAATTAATAGAAGATGCAATTGCTACCGAAAACTCATGTTTCATTAAGTATCATTGCATCAAGAAAATGTATGTGAAAAATGTTTACAAATGAAGAACATCATGCACATTGTCATCAAGACTGAATTTCATAAGGGCCAAGGGATTGAATCATCACTAATTCTAGAAAGTCCCTTGCTTTACAATCCTCCCTTGTTGATATCATCACATTTTGGCAGTACCTACATTTGCGGCCAACTATTTTGCAACTATTTTCAAGAATGAGCTAATTAAGAATAAAACTAAAATCAAAATATCTGATGGCCACTTCAAGAACTCACTGAAAATTGCAACTACTTCCATCAAACCAGGTATCGATGCATTACTTTCTCAACTATAATGTCAAATATCCCATTAGTTTCTTTGCCTGAGTTTCTTTTCCTTATATAATAAAAAATTTTAAAAATCCAAAGGCATTTTACTACTTAGATCTTTAAGTTTTCTATATTAGTAAATGCAATTTGGGACTTGTTTGATGATTTTAAAGGACTCTACAAATGAGCTGCTGCATAATTAGGATTATTATGTGGGATTTTTTGCTTATCTGTAGTGGTGGACATCACAGAAATTACACATAGACTTATTTTTTTGCTCATCATCTTTCATTAGTGTTTGTGTATTTAATGTGTGGCCCAAGATAATACTTCTTATTCCAATGGGACTCAGAGAAGCTGAAATGTAGGCACCCCGATCTATTTTGTGGTGAGTATCACAGAAATTATACATGGACCTGTTATACATCCTCGTCAACTACCATTAGAATTCATGTATTTAATGTGTGGTCCAGGACAACACTTCTTCTTCCAATGGGGCCCAGAGAAGCCAAAAGTTTAAACACCTTTGATCTACTTTCTTGTCCAGAAACACTTTTGTAGAATGGTGCAATGACACATCAACTTGTAGAATGTGATTTGAATCAGATGCTAATTAAAGTGGAAATCTAATGGGGGGTGTTAGAGATATGCAAATACAAACTGTCCCAGAATTACCCCCACAGTGGTATGTAATGGTCATATAACTTTTCCCATAGGTAGAATGCATGGATCCTAGAGCAAATTGTTGGAGTTCGTGGTGACTTCATATTTACACTCAAATATATTTTCAATTTTTTCTAAGACTTCATGTTCTACAGATTTTAAAATTCTCAGTACCCAAGAGAAAACACTTTCTATTTGTGGACACAGCAGTATTTTGAAATCTATAGTCTGGTCATTAAGTACTATTGATATGCTGAAAATATAAGGGGAAATAGATATTTCAGCCTTGGATGGACTATTTCAGAGTAATAAAAGAGCTATAAAGAACAAAATTATAACTCTCTTAATTTAGGAACCTAGAAAAGTACAATTGCAGAAAGGAGTTTGAGATTTTTTTTCTCATATTTTGTCCAATGTTATGGTTAGGTCAATCAGAAATCACTTAGGAAAGAAAGTTTGAATCACCTCCCAATGAAAGATAAGAAACAACATTGTAGATCTGATTCAGAAAGATACTCCCTCTGCCACATGCAATAAAAGTAGGAGAATCAAAAACAGTTTGTGACATGTTATCTTTAGAAACATATATTTTTAAATCTTCATTATAAAAGAAAAGAAATTACTACTACCCCTATTGTTGTTAGTGCTACAGCCATGCCACCTACCTGGTCTACAAGGGTAAGCCACTAATCAACGTATTCACAAACCTCCCTCTTGCATGTTTACACCAAATTCTAGTCATTTCATAACTGAAATGAACAGATTACATGGGATATGGAACAGAAAGGCATTCTCCAACTCAATTGTACCTTTCAAATGTCCCCCAAGGTTGGCAATTCACACAAATGCTGCAATTGATGGAAACGAAATCAATCCAAGTACTTAGTTATAAGGCTGTCTCCAAAATGAATTTTTCTTTTTTGTTAATTTTAGTTGGTTGATCCATTTTATCAGGCTCTGGAAGAGGTTAACACCAAAGTGGGATGTAATGAATGTACTGATATACACAATATGAAGAAAACTAACTGCAGCTTGGGGTCCATTTGCAAGAATAAGAATCATACCCTCACTTCATATTTCAAATATATTTTTAAATCATACATCTTGTTGATGGTCCCTTCCAATGATCTTTCTCCTACTAATGTGTGTTTGTCTATATCTACATATGTATTAGTATATCTGTAAGTATGTGCATATATAAGTATTGATATAAAGTATATTTCAGGTAGACAGCTTCACCATTATGTTCATATTTCACATACCATCATGCCATACTATAACATGCTATAGGAGAAAGGAACATCGCCTAACGGCAAGGACTCGCCAATTGATTCAGGCTGTCATCCCGTGGAATTAGGGTAAGCAGTGTTTGGTACCAATGTGCATGCATACATGTGTGTGCAAGCACAATAAAACAATTATTTAAATTGAGGAAAGTGGGGACATTTTAAAATTCTATCTCTAGAGAAACAGCATTTGAGAGTGAATGCACTTTTTTACGTTATAAACAAACTAGGGATGAATATGAGAGATAGCAACTTTTTATCCATTCACTCTTATTATTGTTCTTTAATAAGAAATATTCCTCTTTTCCATTGCAAAGTAATCTTCACATTCCCTGTGTTCTTCATGGAACTGTTTACCAAAGGTCTACCACTCTGGATGCTTCTCTACTCGTCCCTTACAAAATACATGTGACTCAGGTGGACCAATCATACTCTTCCTCCCAGAAATTTGAATCTTGAGCAGCATAACATATGGATGAAAAGGACATATAACATTTGAAAGAGACTGTTATTAAACTTCTGGAAAGTATCAAGGATGTGGATCCCATGATTGTGATGCTATTCTCCATAGCTTTTTCTTTATTTCTGTATCACAGTGTTCTTGAATATACTTGCATTTCTTCAGTTACTAGGTTGATTCATACAACAATGAATTAATAATAGTTATAACCAAACATATGTCCAGAAAACTACATTAACGGCTCTATAGTCTTCAGTACATTTAATGTTTTCAATATGTGAATTAGATATTATTCTAATGTTATAGATGAGAAAATGAAGACTTTGTATATATATATATACATAGAAATGAAACCTTAATATATATACACAGAGAGAGAGAGAGGAGAGAGAGGAGAATATAGATAGAGTCTCTATATCACAGATATACAGTATTACATTTTATATATAATATAATTATATATGAAAATATTACATATAAATATATCATGTTAAATGTGTGTGTATATATATGTGAGGTGTGTGTGTTTAGGCACATACTCATGCATACACATGTGCTCAGTCCTGCTGAGAGCTTCCTTGTCATTTCCTGTGGTAATATGACTGCTGTAACAAAATACCTTGTACTAGTAGCTTATAAACAACAAAATTTATTTCTTACATTTCTAAAGGCTAGGAAGTCTGAGATCAGATTCTCGGAGTTAATGTTTGGTAATAGTCCACTCCTGGTTCATGGATAGCACCTTCCAGCTACATCTTCACCCAGTGGAAGGGGCAAGGCAACCTCGTAACCTCTTTTATTGAGGGCACTAATCCATTTACGAAAGTTCTACTTTCGGGCCACCTAAATCACCTCAAGTGACCTAATTACTTCCCAAAGACCATCTTTTAGCACTATCCCCTAACATACTGTTGATTATTTTTATACATTTCAGTTTGGGGTAGAACACAAATATTCATTACATATATATTTTATAAGTAGGAAAATAAAAACATGTGGTGGTTTTACAGAAAAAAAGCTACACCTTTAAGATCAGTATTTTTCTGGCCAAAATTTAGGAAAATATCAAATACTGAACCAGAACCAGGATTGGTTCATTTAATAGAGAAAAATAAAGACAAAGTAAAAAGGATATTTTCCTCTTCTACATTCTATAAAAATAGGCTTGAACATCTATACTTTGGGATTTTAAGAAAAGAGGAACCTGACAGGTTAAATGCTTTTCTCTATGGAAACACTGGCCCTTAGGAAAAGGTAAGCACACATAAGTACATAAAATGCATTTCATGACATACTCATATTTTCTAATGAGGATTTGACTCCATAGCAGCCTCATGGATACTGAGTAAAAACTATAAGAACATATTTTTATTGACTCCTGACTGATGAAACGAAAATTCCATGCCATGTATTACATGTCCTCAAGAAGCTTACCTAACTTTGTCTGGATACAACCATTCCAAAAACTATGTATACCATGAAAAAAAAGATTAATATTCTGTGATCTATGATAATGAGATAAAGTAGTTTTGAATATTAAACAATTATTTCCCAAGTTGTACACATGTCATAATCAGATACTTTTGTCACTCCCCTAGCCTACTGAATAGAGTGCAGGAGACGATGGTCCTGACATTGGTATTTTGAGGAATAACTGCAAGTCTGATAATCAGTAGGTATTAGTACATATCACATGATATTACTGAATGAAGAGACTGACTTGATGCCAGTCACAAATGTGCTCCAAGAAAATTGTGTGGTCCTATGTTATTAAAATTATTTAGTTTTTATTTCTATGTTGGCAAAAGTAGGTAGTGTGACTGAATGTTATCAAAGATACATACTATCTTCCTCATAACAAATGATTGAATTACAATAAGCCTGCTTTAGCACTAATACACACAAAAAATGATTTTTTAAGTTGCCATAAAGATAATATCAACCATATTTACACTGTTTGCAGGAGTTCCTGTTTTTTTTTTTAATGCGGCTCATTTTAGTCATTATTCAAGTGAATGAATTTGTATATGTGTTCATAATTGTAATAATAATCCTTTATTCTAAAATATACCATATACATAATGTCATTGAGTTTAGGAGAGAAAGTATAAGTTAGGTGTCAAAATATTATGTGGATACATTTTGCCCTTCTGTTGCTCATAAAGATTTTATAGATAATATTATAGAATTGGACCTTGTCTGAACCTTACTTTTATTTCATTTCTAGGCCACAGCAAAGTACAAGTGCCAAAATCATCATTTGGAAAGCACAGCGGGCATCAGGAAACGTGGGCAGCTGCATTGTCTTTCTTCTCTCATACTGACAAACTTATTTTTGAAATGTTGATAGAAAATTCAAATTACCATTTGCCAAAAATAAAAATAAAAGATAAAACTGTATTTTCACAGAAGTCTTTGTTTGTCTTTATTTTTTTGCAGGAAAAAAATCATTGTTATGAAACTGACCTTAGGAAAAAATCCTTACTTGACCATAGGATAATTTTATGAGATCTTTTTTTATATTTGGAAACTAAAATAACATTTTTGTAGTATTCTGCATATAGGAAGTGAAAGACATATACATTACAATACAATATCAGCTAGATTATTTTTATTTTTAAAAGCACCATGCACTTCTATGGTTTTATTTGAATTAATTGATTTTTATATGCCTGCGACGTTTAACTAGAGAGAATGCCAACTTATTTGCAGAACATTAAAATCTATGTAGAAAATATCACATCTGTTAATTATTTTTCTGTAGAAGACAAATAATATGTATACTTCCAATAATTAAATTAAAAAGCTCCCTAGAAGGCTGGTTAATTGTTTATCTACACCCATATTTCATAAGTAAAAATGCAAATTACTCACAGTAGTTGTAAATAAAATGTGGGCTTCAAGTGTTCACATGGAATTTGGGGAATTGAAGATTGCTTAGAGAATTTTGAAAAGCTCCTTTATTTTACAGGTAACTTAGCTTCTTGAAAGGGACACATTAGATCTTGTAACAGCTGAATCTGGAGTCTCACTTACAGGTTTATTTCTATTCAGTGTCAGTTCCTGGATGATTTCCATTACTATCAGACTATTATTAAAGAATAAAGAAGAGGAAACAGATGTTGGGAAACAAAGAACAATAAATGCAACTAAAGAAAAGAATTCTAATGAAAATATACATCAAGGGCTACATTTGCTTCCACCATATGGAGATTAAACAAAGTAGCCAGACTTTCTCCTGAAAAAGGGATGCAAAAGGCTCAAATGAATCATGTCAAAAATGTCACCACCAAAAAGTCGATGTCTTCTATCCTCAAATTTTCTTGAGATAAATAATTTTAGATCTAACTTTTCTACCCTCTCTTCACCTCACTACAGTTTGGCTTTAGCTTCCCATTTCACAGAAATTTAATTGTCAAGTTTTTAATGAACTTGATGACTTTAAAATGAAAAATGAGTTTCATATTTTTCTTATCTGATATCTTAATTTTGAATATATGTTGCTGCTACTTCTTTCTTGAAATATGCCTCTAGCATCTGCTTATAATTTTACTCCAGTGCTTTTGGTTTACTCTTTAGTACCCTTTGATGGGTAGTTGCTCTCTCCCAGATCTTTAAATAATGGGGTGAATCAAAGTATATCTCTAATCTATTTTTGCTTACTATACACCTTTTTTTTTACTCTACACCTTTTTTTGTAAGAGATTTCTACTTTCTGTGTATAAAATTATCTCAAACCACTATTCTGTCAATGAGAAACCTAATACCCAACTGTCATTGGTCATATTCTAATAGATATCTCCAAGGCCTGTTGAAGATCACTGTTCAGAAACAAGGGCATCTTCTTTCTCCTATGTGAAATTGCTAAGTGATGTTTAGTTGGTATGTCTTTAGTATTTTTTTTAGTATTGAATCAGAGCTGTGTATATTAGTGCAATCAAGGGGTACTATATGCTGGTTTCATATACAATCTGAAATGTTTTCATCAAACTGTTTAACATAGCCTTCATGGCATTTTCTTTTCTTTTCTTTTCTTTTTTTTTCCAGTGGTAAGACAGAATTTATTTACAGAAAAGAATACAGAAAACACTAAAGCTCCTGGTAGAGAGAGAGAACTCAAGTGGGGAGAGACAAGCTCTCTCCATTTCTCTCCCGGTCTTTCCCCATATCCCCCTTTAGGCATTTAGTCTCTGGGTATATATAGATGTATGGTTCCTTGGCCAGGAAACGAATGAACACAGTCCTTCTGCAGGGGGCAAGGTGAATGAATGTATCAATGAACGAACACAGTCCCTTCGGCTGGGGCAATGTGAATGAATGTATCAATGAATGGACACAGTCCATTCATGGAATTGATGCCCAGGAAATTCACATGAAATTGACCTAGCCATAGGAAATGGGGGTTTCACATTTAGTCCTAAGTGTAACGTGAAGGAGACACC
>CAUYON010115067.1:0-10748 GCA_963573935.1 Arctocebus calabarensis | reverse complement strand
AGATGTTTTCATCAGAATGTTTAACATAGCCTTCATGGCATTTTCTTAGTTATTGTATGAAGACATTTGTATACTGCATTTAGTAAGTTCCGCCTGTACCCTTCTAAGATGCACTGTAGGTGTGGCCCCACCAATTACCCTCTTTGGCACCATTTGTTAATGAGACTATTTTTTTTTCTATTGACTAACCTTGGCATCTTTACTGAAAATCACTTGACCATAGGTGCATGGGTCTATTTCAGGACACACTATTCCTTTCACTTAATCTGTATTTCCAGTCTTGTACCAATGCCAAACTGTCATGATTGTGACTTTATAGCAAAACTCTAACTTAGATAATAATAATAGTCTTCCAACTTTGCTCTATTTTTTTTTTAATTTGTCTAGCTTTTATACTTTTTTTGTTTTGGTTTTATTTTTATCTTCTGCACGAATTTTAGAATTGGCTTGTCAATGTTTAAAAAATTCACTTTTGTAATGAGACTACAGAGAATCCATTGACTAAGGAGAATTAACACGTTAATAGTATTGAATCCTCCAATTTCTGAACATTTTCTATCTCTACATTAATTTAGAAATTTTTTAATTTTTCTCAGCTGCATTTTATACTTTTCAGCAGTTCTGCACATACTTTAAAATTATCACTAAGTATTCATTTCTTTTTGATGCCATTGTAAATGAAATTTTTGAATTCTAATTTCCAATTCTTCATTGCTAGCATGGAGAAATAGGATGGGATTTTGTACAACAGCTTTGTATTTTGCCACTTGGATACATTTACTTATTAGTTATTATAGTTTTTATTTTTGTTTTAGTGTTCCTTAGGATGTTCTACATGTTTCGTTTCTTTAAATTTTTTCTCACCTTATCACACTAGATAGGATGCCCAGTGTAATATTGAATAGAAATGGTGAGAGTGAATATTCTAGGATTGTTATCCATCTTAAAGCAAAAGCAATCCGCCTTATACCATTCAATAGGGTAAGATTCACAAAAACCCTTTGTTGATTGAGAAAGTTTCCTTCTAGTCATAGTTCATTAGCAGTTGTTTGTTTTACTGTGAATAACTATTGAATTTTGTCAAATGGTTTTGTGCATCAATTGACATTATCACATGGCTTTTCTCCTTTTTTTGTTGGTTGATTGAATTAACTATTAACCATCTCTTGCACATTGGGGTTAAAGCTTACTTCCTCAATGTGTAGGCATGGTACATTTTATATTCTTGTTGGAGTTGATTTGTTAAATGTCATTCAAGATTGTTGTGTTTATATTCATGAGGACTATTGGTCTGCATTTTTATTTTCCTCCGGTGTCTTTGTCAGATTTGAGAGTTGTCAATTTTTTAAAACTATGCAAAGATTAGCTTTAGTTTAATTGATTTTTTTTCTATTATTTACACTTTTTCTATTTAATTGATTTCACCTCTTACCTTTACTATTTTCTTTCTTCTATATGAATTGGATTTATTTTTCTCTTTTTAAAAATTTTCTGGAAGTTAAATATTCAATCATTGAGTGTTAGACCTTTTTCCTACATAAGGATTTAAAATTATGAATTCCTTTCTAAGAACTACTTTAACCGTGTTCCACAAATTTTAGTAGTTTTTTTTTTGTATAGTTAGTGTTTTTCACTTACCTGTGGATTATATAAAACTACATTATTTAATTTTCATGTATTTGATCATCATTCAGACATATTTTTGTTAATGGTTTTCAATTTTATTTTATTGTAGTCAGTGGGCATACTCTGTCTTGTTTCCATGCTTTAAATGTATTGAGACTTACTTTATGGTGAAAATATAGTCTTTCTTGGTGAATGATCCCCTGCACCTAAGAAGAATTTACAACTGATGCTGTTATTGGATAGAGTGTTCCAAATATGTTAATTGGTCTCATTAGATGACACTATTGGCCAAGTCTTCTATTTCCTTACTAATTACTAACTTTTATTCTGAACATTACAACATTGCTAACATAATCTCAGTTCACATAGGCTTTTTTAGCTGTTTGGTAACTATACCATTCTGTTAACAGAACTTACAGTCTAGTAAAATTCTATTATTTTTCTGATTTGCTATTAATCCTGACTTTTAAAAATATTATTTGTACTTTCAATTATGACTTTTACAGCAATTTTGCATGACCATTTAGCTATATGAAATGTTGTTTGTTTGTTTTTTTTATATATGCAGCCCATCTGTAGAACTTGATGGGATCTTGGTGGAGCTACTTCTTTTCCTAGTATATTAATTAGCAACCTTGAAATCGTCGTGTTTGACATTTGATCAGCAAGCCACAGTGCCCTTGAGCAAATAATTATTAAAACAAGTGGAAGCAGATAGAATTCAAAGACGTTCTTTATTCACAGACTGTAGTATGGTCATTCAACCACTCATAAATCCTACATCTCTATTACATCCAGCCTTCTCTCTTCACCTGATCTACAGGATTTCACAGGACATTTTTTCAATTACCTTGTAAATCCAGATGTATTCTCATTCTTCATTTTACCAGTCTGGTAATATTGCCAATAAAAGAAACTAAGTCTGCCTAGAAGCTCTACCTCTTAACAAACAAGATCGGCTGCTTATACCTGTGACTTCCTTTCTGTAGTGCTCTCAAATCAGAATTTTAAATCTATGCTTTAAATGCTTGCTTAGTTAGCATAGGCCAGAGTTCACAGAATTTACTTTTTTTCTATTTAAAAAAAAAAGTAGGAGAGGGATTTGGAGAATGTAACCTCACAAATATGGCAGAAGGTTAACATTTTTTTACTTCACTCAATCATAACAAGAGGTATGTGTCATCATTTCTGTTTTACAGGTAAGAAAATGAAGGCTCAGAGAGATTAATTTCCTCACCCATAATCACATAGCTAGTAAGTTGCAGAGGCAAGACAGATACCAGGTCTGACTTCAAAGCTTATGCTCTCGCCACCACTTCATCTGCCTCAGAACTACTTTGAACTCTTCTGGTCTTCTGATTGCCCACCGTGGTTCTTCAAATCCCACCAATTTAAACATTTTGTCCTTGTAGACATTGAAAGGGTGCTTGGTAGAGTTTAGTTTTTCTTAAAAAGTCTTTCTCAGGAATCTTAGAAGCTTTTGCATGTACAGAGCTTCATCTCTCCCCACAACACAAATGCAGGTAAGATTGGAATCAATTGTCTCTTTGGTCTAGATCTTGGCCAAAGGATGGGGAGAATTAGGAAGGCGACGTTCTCGGTGCACGAGCTCCCCTCAAACATCCTCATTTCAGTCCCATACTTTTTTTTTTGCACTCCCTTCCCAAGCATCACCCTTGTCCAGTTTTTGAAAAGATCGCCCTCTTTTAAAGGTAGTGGAAAAAATAAGGGAGGAGCAGAAGAATGGTAAGGAAATTGTATTTGCAGCACTTGATGCTGTATTAGGAGTTAGGGGGACTTTTCTTTCTCCCTTATGTAACATCTTCATGTATGTGAGAGAATCCTTGTATTGGTACTGAGAGAGGCAACAATGGGATTCCAAATTCATCTTTTTATTTCCCCTAGCTCAGTGTTTTTTAAAAAAAAAAAATTCTTAATGTGATCCACAGAAAGAAGTACATTTTCATCATGTCCAAATTCCTATCTTCATATATATATATATGTGTGTCTGTGTGTATGAAGATAGGAATTTGGACATGTGTGTGTATATATATATATGTGTGTGTGTGTTTGTGTATAATTAGAACAAATTTCATGAAACAACACTTAACTCTCACCATATAGAGTGTCTGTCCTCTGATGTTTTCTGTACCATTGCCTCTCCAACTTTACTGTGCATGTTAATCAGGTAGGGATTTTCTTAAATATATGGGGTAGATGCTTCTGTTTCTTGGGCTGCATCTTGAGTAGCACAGTTCTATCTCATTTTATTTAAATGCTGAATTACTTTTGGGACTCTTGAATGTGTCCAGACTAGCAGTTTGGAGAAGCATTGCTGGTAGACGAGGGCAGCGTAGATAGCACTTTCGTGTAGTAGTAGACTTCCGGTGGAGTGGGGATCATGCTAGGAAGTGGTTCAGCAAGTAACAGGCTGTATTGTCCAAGTGCCAAAACCACAGAAGCACAGAAGCAAAGAGATAGCTATCTTCCTGACATTGCCTTTTTTAATTGCAGCATTTGACATAATGGATAAATCTAGTCCAATTTGGAAGAAATAAATCTAAGCATTCGGCATAATAAGGATTCTCATGACTCTGTGTGAAAAGAAAGTCACAAAAGTCATATATAACTGGCATGTGGTATAAATATTCCGGAGGATAAAAAGTAAACATTTCTTGCAGTGTGATCTCTTTTGTCTGTGGTATGAATGCATTCTGTGTCAGGGAGGGTACTTGTTTGCAAGTGACAGAAACCAACACCAACTAACTCAATGAAAACAAAACTGGGGGAAGTTACAAAGGGACTCCAGAAGAGTGGGCAGCTGTGGACCAAAGTTGAAAATGAGGAAGAACCCCTCTGGAGAACTGGGAAAAAGGAATCAAAGCCATGGTGTCAGAGCAGAAACCTGTCCCTGCTGAGATTAATGAACTTGAACTCTCTCTTTCCTTAGTCCTCACATCATGTTCTCAAGATCAGAGTCACAGGAGAGAGCATCTGTTTGGCTGAACTTGGGTTTTGCATTCTTTCCTGGCTGTCCTGGGAAAATAGGAAGAATCTGGCCCTTCAAAATTCATGGAGGGGCAAGTGCCTGATATATCATCCCACCTGGGGCATAAAAAAGTGAGTAGATGAAATGTCCCAAAAGCTAATCAGGGTGCCACTGGGGTGAGGAAATAGAAGCTAAGCCATTGATAAACCATACAAGAGAAAACACTGTGAATTTATCAGGTTCCTTATTACAAGGATAATAAGATGAGATTTTCCAGTTTATTGAGAATTGTGGCTATAGTCTCAGAAAATAAGTGATAATTGGCCCATATCCTAAAGAGCATATCCAAACCTGATCCTCAAAAGATTTTAAGTATATTATAAAAAGTTTATTGTAAAAGGTATCAGAAAACCAAGCCCTACCACCACCATTCCATCCCCAACCCATATCCCTATAGGAAAAGACTAAGGAATTCTAGAAGAGCTGTAAGAATTCCTGCCATGTGGGAGTTGTCACCCAACTGGGACTTTTCCACTCCACATATGAGAAGTAAGGAAGATAGTTCTTTCTTTCTTCTCTCGCTATGGCATGTTAAGGAAAGATGGAAGGGGCGCAAGAGAATCCCAGTGATGAGGAGTGCTAGCAAGAGGTAGAAGCTGGCATCTCTACCCCTAAGTAGACTCCTGCTCAGGCGGAGACAGCAGATCCATTCTCCGCTTGCATTTGACAGGAGGAAAGGAACTGGAAACAGACAACAATGTCATCTTCTATTACCAATGTTTGGTGAGGCAGGAATCCCTGAGTTTCCCAAGGACCAAATGGACACCAACCACGGGAGGCATCTGGGCTTCAGCAATTTCATGGTAACCCTGTCTAAGAGGGTTGCTTGCCAGGGAGGAGCTGAAAGTGGAGGGAAAGAAGAATGAGCAGTGCATCACTCAGCTCAGAGGCCTGTCCACCTGGGACCCCACAGGGCCTCCTAAAGGGCCTGCTTGTGTCCTGCCCTTCAGCAGCATCCGATGTCTGCCACAGGAGGAACCAAGCAGATGTGGTCCCCTTCCCTCATCCCTCCTCCAGGACCACCTCGCCCTGGAAGAGGCAGGAAATATGGAGAAAGAGAAGAAAGTGGAGGAGTGAGAGAAGCAGAGCACGCACGATTCCCCGGGGGCAGGACCATGTACACCTTGGTCAAAGCTGAGCTAAGATGACAGGAGAAGTGCAAAAATGGACAAGATAGGGACCTGCAGACCCCCCCATTCCTACCCAGTGGGAACAATGGGTAGGCATATGACACACACTCCGGGGAAAGACACAACTACAACTTGGACTTTACCTTATAAATGCATACAATGTAACCTAATTGTATGTACCCTGAAATTAATCTGAAATTGTAAAAAACGGATGTGATCTGAGATTCAGGCTATAACTTGATTATACTGGCCTTGATTTTCTAAAAACCTGAAAGTGTCCAGAACACAGCAGGGACTTCCCAAGATGTTGTGAAAGGACAGAAAACAGCTCTACATCAAAGCATGCCTGAAAATAATCTAGGAGAAATAACAGGGCTTTGGATCAATGTCCATCAGAGTTCAGATCTTCCAATAAGCTGGTGCACAGCAAAAGAAACTGACTTTAAGTGGTTTAAGCAGGAAAGGACCTTATTAAGAAGCTACTGCTCAGTGTACACAAGGAGGGCTGACTGATGAGGCTAGGAAGACGTTTAGGGACTAGATGAGGTTCTGCAGCAGATCTGAAGTCGTTCCTCGGAACTGGTCTGAAGAAGCTCTGACCTGCCACCAGATGCCACACCCTGGAGTTCTCACACAACACCTCCAGCCCTGGACACTCTGAGGCAGCCACTGCCTCTAAGAGTGGGAGGTTACTGCCTTCCCTGAGCTGCCAGGAAGGAGTCTCCATTGTCCTGGTCTAAAATTCAAAGTCCAGGGCAGATGCACCTGACTGGCTGAGTCTCAGTCACATGCACAGGCCCTACTGGAAACGATAATGAAGCAAGTATTTGTCCTTTGTTGCTTCTCCCCTGCAAAGAAGGCTCTTCTCTCATCAGGTCTAATAGGTGGGATTACTTTTGTGCAAAATGAGGAAATTGCATGCATGCTACTCTTTGGAAAAGTAAGGAAGAGTCTTTCTCCAGTAGTCAGGGTTGGGGCTCAGGGTCAAAGCATGCTGAACCTACTTGCCCTCTTGCCTGGACCCTTTCTGTGGTGCACAAACTGCACTATTTTGTGTAGTAGCCTGCTCATAAGGTGGACATTTCTCAAATACAAAAGGGGATGCAGCTGGCATAACAGACACACACTAGAGGAAAACATACCACTTAGGAAAAAACACAGCTAGCGGATGATGAGCTTGATGAGGCCCAGTAGAGAAATGCTGTTATAAAACCAAGGTAACTGAATGAACAGAAGCCAGGCAAAAACTGGACTTTCCTGAGCGCACACTGAATATGAAACTGAACCACAATCGTGAGGAGAGTCTCACTTTTGCATCGTGAATGGAATTTGTCTTCCAATGAATGGAGGCACCAAGTGATATTAATATTGGTGGGTGCATCTGAATCATCATATGGAATTTATAGAACCAGTAAGTTTAATCAGTGCACTGTGTTAAGATTTACATCCCTGGAGTACTACTCAGCCCTAAGAAAAGATAGAGACTTTACATTTTGTGTTTACCTAAATGGAATTGAAACTCATTGTTCTTAGTAAAGTCTCTGAAGAATAGAAAAAAGTATCCAGTGTACTCAGTACTAATATGAAACCAATATATAAACAACAAGGAAAGCAAAACACTAGTATAGTCTAGCAAGGGGGAGGGGGCGGAGGGAGTGTGAATGGCTGGATGTTACCTAATGTGCACAGTGGGAGGGAAGGGTTCGATTACAACTTGAACCTTTCCTTAGAAATGAAAATGATGTAACCTAAACATTTATACCTTCATATTAATCTGAAATTTAAAAAGAATTCATCTCACACACCAAAAAACGATTTACATCAATTCCTCTCCTAGTTTAGTAAAGATTTATGAAAACTTTTGTATAATTTTGTTAAAATTAATACGCATTTGTTTACAATTACCATAATAATTTAGCCAAGTGTTTTTGAAAGGAAAAGGTGGATATTATTTTAATACTTTATAATAATTAACATATAAACTCTTTTGCCCACGTATGCAAGATCAAATTAAAAGTAAATATTAGTAAGTTATTACTATTTTCATTCTGAAAGCAATAGAAAAAGAAAACACGAGCAGATTGAACATTTGATATTGATGAATCAAGAGTTAGCAGATTGAATTTGATCAAATGATTTGTCTGTAAGACCATCCTGCATCAGAACAATTCCATCGTGCATAAACCACACAGTCAATGCTTCTGGATTGGTTGATTTTACAGATGCCAAGTTTAGAGCTTTTTTCCTACATCTGAGTGGTGGATTGAAGATTTATTTGGGGAGAGTCTGCGACAGAATGGAAGGAGAGATATCTGACAACACTTTCAAGGTTTGTTCTAAACTGTAGCAAAAATAAATAAATCAGGCAGTGATTAGAAAAAGATATAAGATCAGAGGAGGATTTTCTTTTTTAAAACACTTTTTATTGGTGCATCATAGACAATTTAATACCCTTATATGTTTTGTGAAGATCAAATCAGGTAACTTGGGATATCTGTCACCCTAAATATTTCTCTTTTATTTGTGCTGGAAACATTTTAATTATTCTCCTCTATCTATTTTAGAATGTACAATAGACTATTGCATAGTCACCTCACTGATCTACATGGGTCTTGTTCCCTCTATCAAACTGCATACTCATACTCACTAATCCACTTATCATCCCCACTCACCCTCTCCCTTTTGTAGACTCTGGTAACCAACAATCTATTCTTTATTTTCATGAGATCCACTTTTTTAGCCCCCACTTATGAGTGAGAACACATATGTGTTATTTGAGTTTCTGTGCTTATACGTGGGTCATTATGAGAATTTTGAGATACACAAAAATCAAGAAATATAAAATCCCCATGAACAGAAACAAATGAAGCCCAGCAACTCTGATTAGCTCACCAGTTGAAATTTGCATGGATGAATTAGAAAGGATGCCAACAATTGTGTTTCTTAGAAGTGAAATAACGGACCGTAACAGTCTGTCTCAAAACTTTTGCAATGATCCTCATATTATTTCACTTAACATAATGATATGAATTTCTATCCATGTTGCTGCAAATGATAGGAGATTTTTTATTATGGGTTTGATCTTATTACTCATATTGATTTATTGAGGTTTTCTATCTTTAAATATTCCAATCTAAATAGGTTATGTGTATCCAGGAATTTATCTGTTTCTTCTAGGTTTTTCAATTTGTTGACCAATGGTTTATACATAACAGTTTCTAATGATTCTTTGTGTTATTGTGGTATTTTTTGTGCATCTCCTTTTTTGTTTCTGATTTTATTTATTTAGGTCTTCTCTTTTTTTCATTCATCTAGCTAAAAGTTTATCAATTTTTGTATCTTTTTTTATTTTTTATTTTTATTACATCATAGCTGTGTACATTAATGCAATCATGGGGTACAATGTACTGGGTTTGTATACAATTTGAAATGTTTTCATCAAACCGGTTAACATAGCCTTCACAGCATTCTCTTAGTTATTGTGTTAAGACATTTATATTCTACACCTAGTAAATTTCACATGTACCCTTGTAAGATGCACCATAGGTGTGATCCCACCAATTAATCTCCCTCCACCCTTCTTACCCCCTCCCCCCCCTCCCTCTCCCCTTTTCCCTACTTCTTGAGCTGTAATTGGGTTATAGCCTTCATAAGAAAGCTATAAATTGGTTTCATAGTAAGGTTGAGTACACTGGATACTTTTTCTTCCATTTTTGAGATACTTTGCTAAGAAGAATATGTTCCAGTGCCATCCATGTCAACATGAAAGAGGTAAAGTCTCCATCTTTATTTAAGGCTGCATAATATTCCTTGGTGTACATATACCACAATTTATTGATACATTCATGGGTCAATGGGCACTTGGGCTTCTTCCATGACTTAGCAATTATGAATTGGGCTGCAGTAAATGTTCTGGTACAAATATTTTTGTTATAATGTGATTTTTCGTCTTCTGGATATATACCTAGTAGAGGAATTGTAAGATCAAATAGCAGGTCTATTTTTAGATCTCTAAATGTTCTCCAAACATCTTTCCAAAAGCAAGATATTAGTTTGCATTCCCACCAGCAATGTAAAAGTGTTCCTTTTTCTCCACATCCACGCCAACATCTCTGGGTTTGGGATTTTGTGATGTGTGCTAATCTTACTGGAGTTAGATGATATCTCAAAGTAGTTTTGATTTGCGTTTCTCTGATGATTAAGGATGATGAGCATTTTTTCATGTATCTATAGGCCATGAGCCTGTCTTCTTCACAAAAGTTCCTCTTCAAGTCCCTTGCCCACCCTGAAATAGGATCACTTGTTCTTTTCTTGCTAATACGTTTGTGTTCTCTGTGGATTCTGATTATTAAACCTTTTTGGAGACATAACCTGTAAATATCTTCTCCCATTCTGAGGGCTGTCTGCTTGCTTTACTTACTGTGTGTTCTTGGCTGTGCAGAAGCTTTTTAGTTTGATCAGGTCCCAGTAGTGTATTTTTGATGTTGCTTCAATTGCCTGGGGGGTCCTCCTCATAAAATATTTGCCCAGGAGGATTTCTTCAAGTATTTTCCCTGCTCTTTCTTCTAGTATTTTTATAGTTTCATGTCTTTAGTTTAAATCTTTGATCCAGTGAGAGTCTATCTTAGTTAATGGTGAAAGGTGTCAGTCCAGTTTCAGTCTTCTACAGGTCGCCAGACAGTTCACCCAGCACCATTTGTTAAATAGGGAATCTTTTCCTCACTGGATGTTTTTAATTGGCTTGTCAAAGATCAAATAACGGTAAGCAGCTGGATTCATCTCTTGGTTCTCAATTCTATTCTCATACATCTACCTCTCTGTTTTTGTGCCAGTACCATGCTGTTTTGATCACTATCGATTTATAGTATAGTCTGAGGTCTGGTAGCATGATTCCTCCTGCTTTGTTTTTATTTCTGAGTAATGTCTTGGCTATTTGAGGGTTT
>CAUYON010115065.1:0-17183 GCA_963573935.1 Arctocebus calabarensis | reverse complement strand
GATTCTCTTGCCTCAGCCTCCCTAGTAGCTGGGACTATAGGCGCCCACCACAGCGCCCGGCTATTTTTTTGTTTTGCAGTTCGGCCGAGGCCGGGCTTGAACCCGCCACCTTCGGTATATGGGGCCGGCGCCCTACTCGCTGAGCCACAGGAGCCACCCCATGTGACTAAGTTTTGGCTAGTGGAACATGAGAAGTGACGTGTGCCTCCACAGACTCCCCAGTACCCTTTTGAGGGATCACCTTTGTACGACCTTTAGATCCCTGATTTACCTTCTTTCTCTTTTCCCTCAGCATATGCTGTGATTTTCCCCAAGCCTTCCTTCTCTGTTAGTAATTTAGTTTCAATGGATTCTATTCTGTTCCCTAATAACATTTTCTGTAATGACATTGCTAGTAACCCTGATTTTTTTTCTGAGCTTTGTAATTACTTTTTTTATTTCATTCTGTAGTTTCATCATCTTGCCCTTGAGCTCTGGAGTTATTAGATTTTAATAATCTGTATTTTAAATGAATGAATACCCAATATTGCCTCTCCTTCCTAAGAGCCAACTCCAACCCAGAAATTATCTTGGAGGACAGGGAGAGGAGGAAAAGTTGTCCCGTTCATCATTGGTGAAATAGAATAATTTCGCTAACATATGCGCTCCACCTTCCTAAATCCTTTGCAATGTTACAGGAGCACTCAAGCCCCACCTGCCCTACATTCCTCCAGCCCCCACTGATTGTTCCTATTTAAGTCCCCGAAGAGTTTCTCTGAACTGAATGGTTTGCAGGTAGTGCTGGGTTCCCAAATGAAGCTGGAGATTTTGAGAAAGGGGATAAAACTTCTCCTGTTCCTTTATCACACACAGTTGGGCACAGAAAGGTTTTCAATGAAGATTTCTGGACTACTGATTGGCTGAATAAAAGGAGGGTACAAACAGGCTAAGAAGAGGTTGGCCACATCAGACTCATTAGTCACAATTTAGTGAAAAATTGGATATCACCACAAGGCAGGTGGAAGAAAGATTACCTTTGAATGATTCAGAAACAGCGAACAAGCATTTTAGCCAGCAAGCCAGACCTCCACGGCCTGCCCCTGCTAGCACTGGCCTGGAGGCTGAGAGCACAGCTCCAGAGCCAAGCGGGCCTGCCTGCAAGTCCAAGCACCTCAACACATTCACTGTTTGACTTTGAACAAGTAGCTGAATCTCCTCCAGCCTTTGTTGCCTCACCTGTTCCACCGAGATAATAAGAGCATATGCCACACAAGGTTATGAAAACGTCAGATACTGCGTGCAATGGTCCCCGCCTCATCCCCCCACCCACCCCTTCCCTTATGTGTGCCTCTCGGGGAGCATCAGCCTGGTAATGTTTCCCTGACTTTTTCCCACGGTGAGCTGTTCCTTAACCCCACCCTGAATCTTTTCTTCTGTCCTCTTTGTCCCCCAAATGTCCTTTTTCAGAGGCTAACAGCAACTGCCTTTTAAAAGCAAGTTCAGCTATTGCCTCTTCCAGAAAACTTTGCCAAACTCACTGGATCTTCTTCCCACCCTCTGGGCATACCGAACTCATATCAGTTATCACGTTGTGTTGTAATTGAGATGGACATGTTTACCTCCCCCTAAGATCTAAAAGAAACACACTGTGGAGATTATCTGGGTCTATGTTCTAAAACTGAGTATTGTATAGGGCCTGAAGCAGGCATTCAAAGTTTGTTAAATGAATAAACAAAGCAAGGGCTCTAAGAGGAAGAGGGTGATATGGTTAGTTTGTCTGCCACTAGCTTCCAAGACTCTTCTAGTTACACCGAATACATGTGTGTATCTACAATATGCGTTCTTTATGTTGACATTTCCAATGCCCAACGTAATGCCTAACATTTAACAAGTACTCAATAAATGTTTTATAATCAAATTAATGTTGAATACATTCCACAAGAGAAGAAACTGTACCTAGACACACAGATAAGCTCTTAATGTTGACATTGAGTTCCATTTACAAGTCTGAAGACATTTAAGGTAGACAAGCAGTGGTACCCACCAATCTGTGGCCATGCTAATCCCCCAATGCACCACAAGGACTATACATTTCTCGGACCTAAAGAACTAGGAATTATTAGCAGTGGGGAAACCTGTGTTGTGCCTAATCCCAGCTTCACCACTCAGGAGCAGTGAAACTTTGGTGAAGTTTCTAGCCCTCTTTGAAGCTCAGTTTTCTTATTTGCAAAATGGAGCTAATGATATCAAGACACGAGACATTGCTATTAGGATGAGAGAACACACATCATGCCTACTCAGGGCTAGGCACACAGCAAAATCCCCGAAGATAGCAAACTTTGCCATATTTCTCTCAGCAAACTCAGCTACAG
This sequence comes from Arctocebus calabarensis, assembly GCA_963573935.1. Lineage (NCBI taxonomy): Eukaryota > Metazoa > Chordata > Mammalia > Primates > Lorisidae > Arctocebus > Arctocebus calabarensis. The sequence goes on along the minus strand of CAUYON010115065.1, from coordinate 14,832 downwards.
TGTAAGTCAAACGCTCTTCCTCATTTGTACAAAAGAGAGGGATCATTCCTAAACATGGTGGATGCTCCCAATTCCAGCCCAGAGAACCTTTAAGAGATTGCAAAGGGTAGAATGTTTCTAAAATTAAAGATGGATGGCATCTCAGCACTCTGGGAGGGGAAACTCTCCAACCAGGAGATGGATGCAGATTTAGAAAGACTGTAATGAAAAAAATGTACAATCATCCTCCTGGGACATGTAGTTCTTTTCCAGTTGCCAGAGTTTCTGGTCATCTAAAGCATATGTGATGTATTTATTCCTGTGGAAATAATTTATGAATATAATGTCGAGCAGAGCTAAAGCCAAGGACAGAACAGGCAGAGGGTTGCCAAGATCCAAAGGAAACAAAGTTCAAGCCTCTTTTGAAGGCCTCCACTTTATTCCACCTCTGCTAGCCAGGGGAAACTACTGGACTGTTACATTGTCCACCCTCTCAGTCCTATTTGCATCTTTCTACTTCTCATCTGATGCTCACAGACTTTCAAAATTGCAAGGGACCTTAGTGGGCATTTAGGTCAACCCCTTCACAGTGCCAGAGTCACATGATGGCAAGTCTACTGGCAAGTTTTGCCCGAATGCTGTATGACAGGGCAAATTTTGTCTGAATGCTGTATGTCAGGGCGTTCACTGTCTTGTAAAATAGTTTGTTCCACAGTTGAGCAGTTCTGTTAAGTCACTTCTTCCTTATCTGCCTTCCTGCAACTCTTTCCTCTCCTCTTCTACCCCTAGCTTGTTTCTCCCCTCCACAGCAGCCGACGCCTCTTATTTTAATTGTCCGCAAGCTAAAAAGCCCCAGTTCCTTCATTTATTCCATCTCCAGTATAATGTCCTAAACTCTGGTCTTCTAATTAGCCCTTTTCCTAATCCCCATCATTTTATCACTGTCTGGATGGAACCAGGGAAGCCTCACACTCCAGATGGGTCTGAACAACCAGAGAGAGCTGTCTCACTCCCTCCTCCAGGGCTTGACAACAAACACTCTTCTTCACTCTCTCTCCTCGCTCCCTACCACTTAAGTGCCAGTTCTCCCATGACATTCCCGATCCTGACCCTGGGAACAGAAACAAACTTGAAGGTCCAAGGATGGTGGGCGGGCAAGGCAAAGGTGATCATGCAGCTCAGTTTTTGCACTCCCAACTGAGGGCACCCAAGCGAGGCAGGCTGGCTCCAAAAATAACCTTCCCCACAAGGCCTCTTTTTTGCTTCTTGGGAGCTGTCAGTTTCGCTTCCCATAGGGTAGTTTATCCTCAGTGTCCCTGGACCCATTCTCTCCCTACCCTTTCCAGAGCTTGACAGACTGGTTTTGTTTAACCCACTGACATTCACAATCATCTGTCCATATGTTCGAGAGCTGAATACACTTACAAATGTGTTTTCATGAAAGCAGATGAATGTCCATCAACAGGAAATTGGTAAACACATTCAAAATATAGAATTCAGGCTAGGTGCCTGTGGCTCGACAGGCTAAGGCGCCAGCCACGTACACCTGAGCTGGCGGGTTCGAATCCAGCCCGGGCCTGCCAAACAACAATGACGGCTGCAACCAAAAAAAAAAATGGCTGGGCATTGTGGCGGGCCCCTGTGGTCCCAGCTACTTGGGAGGCGGAGGCAAGAAACTCGCTTGAGCTCAGGAATTGGAGGTTGCTGTGAGCTGTGATTTTACAGCACTCTATCCAGGGTGACAGCTTGAGGCTTTGTCACAAAAAAAAAAAATATATATATATATATATATACACACACATAGAATTCAATGCATCTATGGAAAAACTTAATTACACACTGGTGCAAAAGACCTCTGATACACATGCTAAAGTGGAAAAGGAGAGTTTGCGAAGTGGCAGGTAAAATGTAATCCATTTACTGAATTTTTAAAATGTACCCTCAGGTAACCATGCTTACATTTATAAATAGGGCTGGAAGGATCAGTGTCAGACTATAAAAAGGAGCTACTTCAAAGAGAAGTGGGGGTTGCCCCGATTGAATATTCTAAAGGAAAACTATTTCATATATTAATTGTGTAAAGAAAAAAGCTTCCTGATTCATACATATTTTTCATATGATGATCTCAGAGCTGGAAGGGGCATGGGGGCTGCTGAGGGCTGACCCTCTGAGGTGGCAGGCCCAGGGTAGCATGCATTTGCCCAAGGCCACACAGCTAGGTAACAAGAGCCAGAAACCACAAGTCACAGTCCAGGTCTGAAATAATGGGAGTCCCCATGGATTAAAGAGAGGACTTTGTTTTGACTACTAAATCAGATCAACTCTCCTCTTTTATGGAAGTCAAAAATTCCCACTTGGTGTAACAGTAAATTAGAAAAGAACAAGACTCATCAAAGCCTAAGGTAGACAGGGGAGTCAGTCTTCTCAGAGAAGAAAAGGGCTCAGAGAGGGCCTGTTACTTAAGGACTGGTGGGCCCCTTTGCCTGCATCCATAAAGGAGGGAGGGAACTAAGTGACAGAGGGCAGGGGAGATGCACAAGGCTGCATGTCAAGGGGCCGCAGCGCTCCCTGAGTGCATTCTGGTGAAACCGCTGCCAGGAGTCAGGGACTTAATTGCATATGGAACCTCTGCCTCTCAAGAGGGGAAGGTTGGGATCAAATCTGATTTAGGTCCAATATACTGGAGCCACCTGGGCTGCCACGTGGATTACCTCACTTAATACCAAATTTTCATTAATGTGTTCCAAGTAATGCAAAAGTTGCTCACCAAAACAACACAACTGGTCAGGGGTTCCCTTGTTTGAAATTAGGTCTCCGACACTAAATTCAGTCCTCTTTCTACACTGTCTCTTTGGACGTGCATGGCAGGGCCTCGTTACTTGGGCAGTAAGGCTTAAGGGGTTGGTTGGTTGGCTCTTTTTCCACACACACACATAGACACACAAGTCCCCTAACAGTGACGGCAGAAACAGGCACCTACCCAGCACAATTCAATGTCTCAAATATGTATCATGCAACTCAGTGAAATAGCCACAGCTCAGCTGATAAGATCTCTGCGATGTGATTCCAAGTAATCTGGGGCTAAAGATGAGGTTATAGCTCAGCCGTGAGTTTTGATAACAGTTGAAGCTTATTGTGAGAGGCAATGTGGTATGAGGCTCATTACACCCTTCTTTCTATGTTTGACAAATGTTTGAAATTTTCCATAATAAAAAGCCTTTTTTGGATGTATAATGAGAGTGATCATTTCTATCTCAACTTGTCACCTGGTAGGAGGTTCCATTTCAATTAACTTTCCATTTCCTTCAGCACAGAAAGTCACAAAATGAATGGCCTTGTTGTCATGCTAAGAAAAAATATTAGAGACAAAAGTTTCTGCAGCTGGGAAAACTCCCAATTATAACAATAATACCTATCACTTATTGAGTGCTTCCTGTGTACCTGGCACTCTACTGAACCTGCTACCCATGATTTCATCTAATCCTTACAACTGCCCTATGAGATAACATCTGTTATCCCCATTTTACAGAGAAGGAAATTGAAGCTTCAGCATCATAAGTAGCTTGTCCAAGTCCACACACAAGTGGAAAATAATGAGCAAGAATTCAAGTCCTGGATCGCTTGTGCTCTTAATTTCTATCATTCCCACATTACATAATACTTAGCTATTTTCAGACTGTATATGTAACTGAACTATTTACTTAGTTTTTAATAGAATTATGCCCTTTAAAGTATAGCCCAGGAACTCCAACTTTAGGACTCTAAGCTATTGAAATTATCGCAAAATGAACAGAGATTTATTCACAAACACGTTAATCATAGTGTCAGTTGCAACAAGAAACAAACAGGAATGGGTTGGCCCTGCAGCCCTGACCCTCATCCAGGAAGCCTTCCCTGCCGGTCCAGTGATGGATGACATCCCTCTGTGGGTCCAGAGCATCCTGTACTAGTCTCTTGTTACCTCTGCCCTCCTCTGTGGACTGTCATCCTTGGTTTAGAGTAGGCAATCAAACATTAATCAATTATGAATTAATTAATATATCACTCTGGAGTTGCTTAATTAACACATATGAAAACTAACAACTGGGGCATTAAAGAAAGTTTTTGGAGGTCACGAAGGGCAGGACTAGAACTCAAGGCCACAGGCAGGACCCTTCTACCTCCACTGTATTGCCAGTCCCTTCGGAATTCTAAACAAAAGGATGACTGATGTTTGTATGCTTGGGGCAGGATGGGAAAGCCAGGGGCAGTTGGAGGCTCCTTCCTTTGCAGGCTCTCACTGAAATGATCACATCCCAGAGGACCACATGACCTTGGAGATGCTGAACAGCTGATATGGGTGATCAATTTTTAGTGCAACGTAAACTATGTAATTTATATATGGAAAGGGTAAGCAAGAAAGGCAAGAGACATAACTGCACACACAGTATGTTCTCAACCATTCACAGAAAACAAATCCATCTAAACAACAACAAAAAAAGACAAGAAGGAAAATTGCCAGACGTGAACTGTGGCTATCTTCGGACAGTGGAAGTATTTTAATATGGTGAGGTAATACGGCCTTAAACCTAGAAAAAGCATAACCATATGAGTCAGAATGCCGTTGTGTAGTTTAAGTATATACTCAGGCAAGAAAGAAGAAATTCACTTTTTCCTAATTCAGTTCTTAGTGAACAAAGCATTGATAGCAAGTCTGAGTGACCTCTCTGTGCAAATTCCAACACTCAAATTTTCCAGAACAATTACTGTGAATTTCATTAATGAATTATTTGTGTCATTTTTTTAATGCAACCACACCCTCACATTTATAGAGACCCACATTCTCTTTAAGGCTTTCCTTCTTCCCATCTGTCGTTCTCTGTCGTGACTTGCCTTGACTTACAAAGGGGTGGTAAAAGACAGAGAACACAGAGGGGAATAAACTGGAATAAATCCCAGAAGTCAATATTGAAGTAAACCAGAACTATTTTCTGTGGGCTTTTAGGGACAATTTCTAAGAAAGTGCCAAAAGTGTTCTAAGCAAGGGTCATAGAGCTGGGCTGGGACTTCCTCAGGGTGAAGAATGGGTCTCCTTGTTCTTTGTAATGTCAGACTGAGCATAAGATTCCCTCTACCCCCACTGCCTATTTGTCAGTAAATATGGAATAAGCAAATAGGATGACTTGAGATTTTACTCACTTAGGTGTCAAAGTTCTAGTTTTGTTTTTTATTTGTTTTTTGCTAGGTCTGTTTACCTTAGAGCTACACAGACTTCACACCTACCCAAAGCCTCCCTTTATAGTTTGGCAGGTCCTTTGCACATCCTTGTGACTAGGTAGGGTCTCCTACTCTGAGCACATGGGATTACCCGGAGGGGTTATTCTCCTACCATCTTCTCCACCACTTTTAAAGCTGGGAACCCCAGCCTGCCAAGGGGTCTGAATGTCATAAGCATGTGTCACGTGACTTAATACTTCCAACAACTCTAGGAGATTCATACACATTAGTCCCTTCACTTTATATAATACTGACCCATTCAGAGTCTCTAAACCCACCTATAACCTGTAAATCCCACTTGGAGGTGTCCCACCTTGTCAAGACACACCAAGGTATACCTCCCATGTATTGATTTGTGAATTTCCATGTAATTTCTGTCTCTCTGAAATGTATAAAACCAAACAGTAACCCGGCCATGGTAGGCAAGCTTGCTCAAGGCTTCTTGGGCAGGGTGCCAGGCTTCAGTCCCCAAATTTAGCTCAGAACAAATCTCTTTAAGTTATTGTACAGAGTTTGTCTCTAATCAAAGTAACACTGGAGAAAGAAAGGATGACCCAAACTCCATCTTCTGGCACTAAGGCCTTTCACTCCTCTAGAACAGCCTGTGCAAAGACTGGGCAGGAAGGACTCCCACTGCACAAAGAAGAAAATTGGAGCCTAACAGGAAAAGTACATGAATAGCTAAGGGGAGTCCATCTCTTCTGTCTTCTCACTGCCTTTTTCCTTATGATTACACACAAAGCTGCTTCCTGAACCGGGCAGCACAAGATAAGTATAGGGGGAGCCCAATGCAAGAGTAAAATGGACCACTTAGTAAACACTAAACAAGATTAGGATAAATGCTAAAAGTTTATCCCACATGAACTGCAATATCCTCCACATATCTACCATAGGGATCCATGGCTTTGTTTAAAAATCAAACCTATGTAAGTCCTTAAGGAATTCATTCTCCGGCTTAAAGGGTTTTGTTATAACAACCATCATAACTTTGACTTTCCTCTGGGGTACCAACAACTCCTTTGATGCAACGGTTTCCATTTTATGCAAATGAGGCATTAAAAGTAGACTATGTATTACCATGTATCACTGGGCAAGTAATTTCTCTTCTTTGGGCCTCGGTTTACCACCTGGAAAATAAAAGAGTGTAGTCAGATGATTTCTGAAGTTCCATGCAGGGTTGGCATCCTGATGAGAAAATTATACTCCAATGCAAGTGGAATTACCAAGAAAGTGAAGCACCCTAGAAATTCTAAGGGAAGTGTGAACTAAAATAAAACCAAATGAATGGATCAACCAAATGAATGGATCGCTCTTGGCCAAGGGAATACCCTAAAATCCTGTTACTAACTCTGAGTAGGGAGGTCAGACTTGCTTCTTCATGACCTCCTCCCTTTTTGTAGTTATCTCTTATAACTTATTAACAGCCCTAAGGCTATATACAAAACAAACCTGCAGGTCCCCAATTTACTTAACAGATCACTTGAGTCTAGGCATATGTCTGGTGGCTTGTCTCTGATTAACACACTTCCTTAACTTAGAACATTCAAAGCCTTTAGAAAAAGCTTCGTTTCTTTAACCAATTACAGTCTTTAAACCGACCTATATAACCTGTAAGCCCGGCTTTGAGATGGCCCACCTTTTCAGGTTAAACCATACCTTCCATGGATTAAGACTTTACAGTAGTCTCTGTCTCCCTGCAATGTAAAACAACAAACTGTAACCCAAACACAGCGAGTCCACTTGTTCAAGGCGTCTTGCGTGGGGCTGTGGGCCATGGTCCTCAAATAAGGCTCAGAATAACCCTCTTTAAGTTATTTTTCAGAGTCTGGCTTCTTTTCCCTTAACAGAAGAAACAGGTGTAGCTAAGCGATAACAGAGGACAGGGAGAAACAACACGTTCCCGGGGAGGAAACCTGGCCTGGCGGTGGTTTGGGTTTTCTAACTTTTCCTCTGCCAAAAACAAAACTGGGCAGCTACTTCTGTGGGACTCTCCTAAAAAAAATAATAATAATAATAAATTAAATAAAACCAATGAAAACAATGCTTTGTTCCCTTCGAATGGCTCAGGAGTAGCCTGCTAAGAGACACTTTCCTCCCAGTGGGGCTGATGTCAACAGCCCATGCTTTTGCCCAAACAAAGGCTTCCTGGCACAGGGATGAGAGGCAAAACATCTGAGTCTCCACGGTTGGCCCCATTCCAGGGAGGGGGGCCGCCAGAAGAGAAAAATAACTAAGCTTAGGAAAGACCAGAAAGACACTAAGGAATTACTAAATCTATCTTTTCTCAACAGAATAAAGAACTCCGAAAGGGATAATGGAAGGGTGCAGCTTTCAATTTGAATTACTTTCTTTGTTTAACTCTATTCTGCCGAAGGCACTGCCTTTTAAGCCAACCACAGACTCGCGGTTGAGCCTTCAGTAGCTGGCAGGATAGCGCAGTGTGGGAGCCCCGAGACCCACACTCAACCACTCCGGCCAACTGGTTGAGATCTCCAGCCTCAGTTTCCCTCGCGGAAAAGAAGTTTCGCTAGATGCTCTCTAGACCCTTGCAGGAACTGTGGTAGAGGGTGGAAGCGCTCCAGCTCCCCCAGGGACAGGTTACTTTCCCGCGGTGCTAGCCAAGGTGAAGCCGCACCACGCACTTCACGCGGTGGCGCCGCTATTCGTGCGCCAACTACGCACTCCCGCAACCTTTAGGCTTTAGAACCGCACTGCCGCCCCAACACCATGGCCCCGAGGCCAAGTCATCTCCAAAGCATCTCTCTGCTGCAGACCGGGTCTGATTAAGTACATTTGCAAAGCTGAGCTGAGTATACGTAAGCAAAGAAAAAGCAAAACAAACAAGGGGCCTCTCTTTCTGGACCTGGGGATTTCTTTCAAATCAACTCAGATAGAAATAAAAATAGTATGTCCCTAAGAGGCCTTTGGCTGTCCTTGCTGGTGAAAACACATAACAAGCCAAAAGGGGAAGTGACACTCGGGGTGTCTAGGCGCAAGGAACCACCAGGCAAAGCGAAACCCAAGACGATGGGCGACGTTTTAATTGGAGTGTTATTTCTGCGGGCTGGGAAAGCGCCCGCATTCTCTCAAAAGAGGCAGTCGCCCGAGTGCGGGGACAATAGAGAGCCAGGCACTATCCTTTTTGTTGAGGGAACCTCGGTGAGATGGAGGTGAGGGGTTGTCCACTTCACCCAAGGAATGCGCCACGGCCAGGGACAGACTCTCGGCCGGAGTTGACCTTTTTGCAGCTGCTTTCTCGTTTCTTTTTTAAAGTCTAGCAGTTAGTCTGAAGCCTAAATGGTGCCTTTTAAACGTCTCTCTCGCCCTCCTCCGGCGCCTCCAGCGCCGCTCCTTTCCCGGAGGCTGAGACAATGGCCCTGCACCTCAGGGCGGCTCCTAAGGGTTTGCGGTGCGCGCGATCACAGGACAGGGCGCACGGGAGTTTCTGGTGCCTGTGCTTCCTCCCCCGCCGCGAGCCTCAGTTTCTCCACTTGGAAACCCCAGTGGGTGAAATCTGAAGGAACCCGGGCTCTGCAAAGCGTTCCCTCCCGAAAACTGATGGTGCGGTGCAGAAAGCAGGGTTCCCCGGGGTCGCGCGCACGTGTGTTTGTTACCGGTCCGGAGGCTCTGGGAGCCGGGAGGCGGCCACGCCGACCGGACAAATACACAAGACACCCGGGGCCAAAGGCGGGTGGCCCCGCGGCTGAGGCGGCGGTGGCGGTGGAGACAGATCCCCGGCGCCCTGGGTGCGCCACGGGCTCGCCGCTCAGCTCTCCTGGTGGGCCCTCCAGCATCACTCCTCCCGGAGGGCCCGGGCGGCCGCCGCCCCCTAGTACCCCTACTCACTCGCTGCGATCTCGGCCGCCCGCTCCGAGACCACGCCGGCTGGTCGCCGGCTCCCTTTGTTAGCGCCAGGCAGTGCCCCGAGCGTCTGCCCGGCCCGGCCTTGCCCAGGACTCCCCTCCCCCAGGTGCCTCCAGAATGCGCGCTCTGCTGGGGCAGGAGACTCCGGAGCTGGAAGCCCCGGGAGGGAGTCCCGGAGGAGGGGTCGGCAGAGGAGGAGCGGGGACGCGGGATGGGGGTGGAGGACAGCGGGAAGGAGGGGAGAAGAGCACGGCAGAGGGGCGGGGAGGAAGCGAGCCGTCTCCGTACGCAAATAGAGTTGTGGAATCCCAACTACACCGCACCTCAAACCTGCCTGCCCTCCGGAGGTTACTAGGCAGCGGGCTCAGGGTTAGAGTACCCCGAGATGCTGGGACCCTGCCTCCGCAGACGGAGGAGGGGCCGTGCGGCAGGGCAAGGACCCCTAAAGCCTTCTTCCAGCGTGTCCAGGAAGGATGAATCCCGCACTGTCTGGCTTTGGTCCTACCAGGCGTGCCCCATAAGTCCTGGCTGTGCTACGGACTGACTACAGACCCTGAGCAAGTCACTTCACTTCCCCGAAAATTGTATTCTGACTACAAGACCCTGAGCAAATCACTTCACTTCCCCGAAAATTGTATCCTATTTTAATTGTAAATAGAATAGGAAAGAACAGAACCTATTCCACAGTGTTTGGCATTAAGCTCCTAACACTGGGCATGGCACATACTTGATGTTCTCAAAGGGCGAATACAGGAGGAAAGGAGCGTCCTCCAGCCCCAGCACACTGCGACTTTCACCCCAGACTTCTGGCTCAAAGGCAGACAGAGGCCTCAGGAGAGGGTTGCGAAGGAAGCAAATTCTACTGGGAAAGGAAAGAGGAACTCATTTGTTGAGCAAGCCCCACACTGACCATCTCTGGTGGCCCCAGGGCCACTTCCCTAGACAGAAAACAGCCTACAAGAGGGCTGAAAGGGCCTTTGAGGGCACCATCCCAGTCTCTCGTAGCCCTAGAGGAGAAGTGGTCACACCCCAAGTGTCTACTGAGTGCCTAGTGGCCCTTGGCCCTTGGCTGTTCTGGGAGGAATGGGGAGAATGGAAGGTAGATTGGGTCCTCTCAAGTTCCTGTGACGACTTAGAGGGCTTAAGCCCAGGCCCAGTGCTCTCGCTCTCCAAGTGAGGTGACCACTCCCCACCACCAACCTGGGAAAGGGGAGGTTGCACCCTCTCTCCATCCCCTACACCTGTCTTCCCTCCAAACATTGCTTCATCCCTCCTCTCCCCTCAGCCTACCCTCCATCCTTCCCTGCAGTCACAGGGAGGCATTATATATAACTTAGCACGAAGAGCCACAATTGAAGAGGGTGCCAGACAGAATAAATTCAAATCTCTATGACTCCTAGCTGTGCCTTAAGTTCTACAGCCTACGATCCTCCCTTTCCTCTTCTGTAACATGAAGATATTAAGAATAATGTTGTTTTCAGGATGTTGTGAAATGAGCAGTGGGAAGCTCTTAGCTTAGTGTCTGCTCTATAGCATAGAAGCAGAACAGTAAAATGTATGTATGAGGAAATGAATGGGAGCAAGACAGGCTCAGAAGACTATTTCTGGAAGGATGCTACATTGCAGATTTTAGACCCTATTCCAAAAAAAAGAAAGTGGAAGCTATTAAAAGATTCTGTACAGTGACATGACATGCATCTTTGTGTTTGGCACTAATTCGTCTGGCACCATGACAGGAGCAGAGAATACAAGGCAGGAGATGAAAGTGGAAGCGACATCAGTGGAGATCACTGAACAATGTCATTGACAAAGGGGATGAAAAAAGGGTCATCTAGATAACTACCCTTTAGAGAGCAAAATCACTTTATTACATTGTCTGTCCTTGTCAGAAGATAGGTGGTGCTCTTAGTCTCATTTTATAGATGAAGAAATTGAAGTCACCTAGAAAGTGGAGAAGCCTGAATTTGAAGCATCATCCACATTCATTGAAAGCCTTAATCATTATCTTCGTCATCACTTTTGTGTCAATACTGTTTACAAACTAAAAGGAAAAGTCAGAAGACAGGCTTTTTCAAACAGTTGTCCAGTCACCACTCCACAGTTCTCTTTTCCAGAAGAATTCCAACCAAATGGTGGGGAAATCAAAGGAAGAGGCTCACTCTGGATTCTTGGCTTGCAGGACTGAGATAATCCAAGAAATTCCTAGAACTCCCAGGCAGGTGAGTGGGCAAGAAGGAAGGGCTCCTGGAAACATTCAAAGTTATCTGTCATCCTTTGGGGCCTTCTGACCTATAAGCAAGAAACAGGAGAATAGGCCATGAGTTAGGGGTCAGTTTTGTCCTCCCAGCCTATTTGTGAGCCTTCCCCAACTATTGTCTCTGGTGCCTTGATTGGTTGTCTTCCTCAGGAGTATAGATGTCTACTTTCCCTTCGGAAACTATCTTAATTCTGGGACCTCCACCCCCACCACCCTGCTATGGTCTGAATACTTGTGTGCTCCTCAAATTCATACATTGAAATCCTAACCCCCCAGGAGGTGTGGCCCCTGGGAAGGTGATTAGGTTATCGAGGCATAGCCCTTATGAATAGAGCCAGTGACCTTATAAAAGAGACCCCGGAGAGCTACCCAGTCCCTTCTACTATGAGAAGACACAGATAGAAGATAATAACATATGAAGCAGAGAGCAAGAAGCCCCCACTAGACACCAAGTCCACTGTCGTCTTGATCTTGGACTTAGCAGCCTTCAGATCTGAGACCAATAAATGCCTACTGTTTGTCAGTCACCCAACTTACAGTATTTTTATTATAGTGGTCCAGACTAAAGGCATCACCCATTCTTCACCTGACCCTGACCTCCACCTTGGCCAATGCATAATATTTTAGGGAAAGCCTTTCCCAGCCATCCCATCATTTTAGACAGTTTTCTGACTAATACAAGTAATACCCTACTTTATAATGTTCATTTACAGCAAAAGCCCACCTATAAATGGTGTTTTCACAGTACTCTTACATTGGAGGTGGTGTTATTATAGTTTTATGAGGAAGAAAAGAGGCAGAAGGCAGTTGAAAAGTTCCTCTCAAGACATCTTCTCCATCCCACTACTGATGTTCATCAAGATCCTTAATTATACCTGGCAGCTCTCCGCATGCTTTCAGTTCATATTGTCTAAGCCAAGGGTAGGCTCAGGGTCTAAAGGCAAAGATCTTTGATCTGCCTAAGCCCCCTGCATTGGCCTTCAGTGCTGCCAGCCTTAAGGATGAAGAAACACACAACTAGAACTCAAGTTAGAAAACAGAAAAGAGTAACAGCATCTCTAATTTAAGCACCCAGGGATGGCTCCTGCTGATTGCTATGAAGGTGGGTGCAGCATGGTGTGGGGGCATTGGAGAAGAACACTTAGAAGGCAGAGGCTAGAAACTAGGAACAGGAATCTTGGAGAACCACAGTCTGCAGCCCATTGTACAGCAAGCGGTGACCTGCTACCTCCAGAACCTCAGAGTGGAGTATGGGCACTTGGGTACACTGGTAGTTGGACTGCACATCACCTGCTCAAGTGCTGTCCAGCCCATCGTAGGTCCTTGGGGTGATACCAGAAGAAACTGAGTCTCCATTCTCAAATCATTAATGTTTTAACATAATATCTCAGTCCACAATAATAACTAACATGTACTGAATGTGCAAAGCAATTGATGCGAATGTTCTCGTTTAATCCTCACTTGGAGGAGGGGTAATTAGTCTTAGAACCCTGCTGTCCCTAAGTCATCTTAAGTTATTCTCTCTGTTCATGCTTCAAGGCCAATCTTAATGTGAGACTAGTGCATGTTATCCCTTATCCAGACGATAACTATAAATTTGACTCCAAACATTTTTTAAAGTAAGAGAAATGTTTATTACATACATCTTAGGAAGAAAAAATGGTGTTATGTCAAGCATCGCAAGGCAAGACTTCCAGATAGCTGTTTACGACATCCCTTTCTCCAAAGTTCTACTCCTTAAGGCAGCCTGCCAGATTTCTACACCTCCCTCCTCAACCACCCTCATCCTCCTCCTTTTCCAGATCCTGTCCTCTGGATGTCTTCCTTAATTTTACTCTCAGTATCTCTAAAAAGTGTGAAAGGGAGGGGGAAGCTACTAAAAAATAAAGACAATTAGCATATATAGGCTTGCCTATATATTGTCTCATTTGAGCCCTCTTTGGACTCATAGTCACCTATGAAGTCAGGATGTATCTTTATCATCCCCATTTACAGAAGAAAAAACTTAGGCTCAGAGACAACGGAATTGCTTCAAGTCTTCTACTAAATGCTGAGCTGGGCCTTGAAATCAAGGCCTCCAGCCTTCTTACCCCATCTAGTTCCCGAGCTGTGAGAGGCTGGACTAGCCCATCAAACTGTCATAGGCTGAAGCTGCCAACACTTGTGGCCTACTGGCCTGCGGCAGGACTTATAAACTATGCCCAGGAGACCACATTACTGGCAATGGCAGGAAATATGAAAGCTTGAGGGCTCTGAGAAAGCAGAGGTGCTTGTAATAAATTCTCCTAAAAAGACTCAGGAAATTGGCCTCACTCAGGAGACTGAGTGGAAGCTGCCTCCTGTGTATTTATGATCCAAGGATGGTAGTCCGTGTAACCTTCAGTAATAGTCACAGCTTTGTGCAGGAGGGTACAGGGTCAATGAAACTTCTTCGCAATGAATACATGTTTGGGGGTGAGGACAGGGTTGGGACAGTGATCAGTGTTTAATGCCTATTAGTGAATTGTCCCACACCTGCCACTATATGGTCTCATGATTTTAAAAATCAGTCTTTTTTGCCCTAATTTTACAGGTAACATTCACTTTAGAAAATTTAGAAAAGTCAGATAATATTAAAGAAGCAAAAGGAAAGAAATATCAACCCATAGGTCACCAATAGAATTAACCTTTCGGCTTACATTCCTCCAGTAATTTTCTGATCGTTTCCCCTTAACTTTCTATAGTTAAGATAACAATATATTTACACTGATACCCTGATTTATTCCCCCACTTAGAGTGAGTCATAAGCATTCCCTATATGTTTTTAATAATCAATTACCAATATATTTATTCATCGTTTTATTCCTAATTATATACATGGCAAACATTCTTCAACAAATTATTAATGGATCATTGCACCAATCATTGGCTATACAAATTCATTGCTTAGAGTACTGATTCTAAGTCAGGTTAACTAAGTTTGAATTCTGACACTGCTACCTGCTAGCTGTGTGACCATGGACAAATTACTTAACCTCTCTGGCCCTGTTTCCTTACACATAAAGTAAGGATACTATTATCTGCCTCCTAAAGTTGTTTTAAAGATTTAAAAAGTTAGTAACAAGAAGAATGCTTAGAGCAATACCTGGAACTATAAGCACAGAGTACGGTAAGTGGTATCATGCAGAGTGCTCATAAATTATTCAACCATTCCCCTGCAGCTGGACACTAAGGTTGTTTTCAGTTTTTCCAACACTGTTCTCAATAAATCATTTACTGTATGCACAAGGGGAGGAAAGGTGAACTGATATCTCATTGGGAATGGATTATAATACCAATAAGGCATCCAGAATTAAGAAAATTCAGGATAGGCTCAGGACCTGTGGCTCAACGGGCTAAGGCGCCAGCCACGTACACCTGAGCTGGCGGGTTCAAATCCAGCCCTGGCCCACCAAACAACAATGACAACTGCAACCAAAAAAAAAAAAAAAAATGGC
>CAUYON010115062.1:0-30156 GCA_963573935.1 Arctocebus calabarensis | reverse complement strand
CCAGTGGACATGTTTAATCCTTTTGCCACCGTGGAAGTTGCAATTTGATCAGAAGTTTCCGAGTGAGTTTACTTTTGTGGTGGGGAATTGCGCTGGTCATTATGGAGGATAGGTCTGAGGATATCCTGGAGACCTGGTTTAGTTACAGCAAATTTCTTCAACATGTGAATGTCATTAAAGTATTTAATTTATCCATCATAAATGAAACTCAGTTTACCTGGATACAGGATCCTTGGTTGAAAGTTATTTTCTTTTAGGAGATTAATATTTGATGACCACCCTCTTCTAGCTTGAAAGGTTTCAGCGGAGAGAGCTGCAGTCATTCAAATATTCTTCCCCTTGTAGGTTATGGTTTTCTTATGTCTGGTTGCTCTCAGAATTTTCTCCTTCATATTAACTTTAGTGATGTTAATTATGATGTGTCTGGGAGATGTCTTATTTGGGTTGAGTCATGCTGGGGTTCTGAAACTGTCTACTATCTGAATTTCAGAATCTCTTGGCATGTCTGGAAAGTTCTTTTCCATAATCTCATGAAGAAGAACTTTTGTGCCTTGCGAAGCTACTTCGTCGCCTTCAGGGATCCCTATAGGGTGAATATTGGTTTTCTTTGAGTTATCCCAGAGCTCTTTGAGAGAATGATCTTTTTTGCTCTCTACTTCTCTTCCTCTTTGAGTGTTTGGGAGAATTCAAAAGCTTTGTCTTCGATGTTGGAAATCCTTTCTTCTGCCTGCTCCATTCCGTTAGTGAAGGATTCTACTGTATTTCTCATATTTTGGAAGGCTGCAACTTCTTTTCTCAACATGTCGAAATCTTTGGTGATTTCGTCTTTGAATTCATTGAATTCTTGAGACATCTTTTGAATTATTCCTAGAATTTCTAACTCCAACTTTACTTCCATTCTGTTGATCTTATTTGCCATCCAAATTCTAAATTCGATTTCTGAGTTCTCAGCTATCTGTTTGTGAATGGGATCCACTGGTTTGGCTGTTTTGTCCTTCCTTAGGGAAGTTGAGCTGCAGCAGCACCCTTGGTGGACTGGATGGTTCGGCAAAGCAGCCTGAGTTATTTTTGTGGATGGAATTGGACCACACTGGCTCCATATTATGAAATTTTTTATTTATTATTTTCTATTATTTTATTTATTATTATTTTTCTTTTTCTTTTTATAAATTTTTTGTTTATTATAATCTCTTCCTTTCTTCAGACTCTGTCCAAGGAGACGCTCCGATCTTCTGCAGTTTGATTTCCTTTCCCTTCTCCAATTCTTCCCTTGTGAAGGAGAGGGGAGCAAATGGTTTTAGGCACAGGTTTTGGCCATTAATGTCAAGCAGCAGGGGGCGTGGCTCATTTTGTTCTCAGTTTTTCAAGGTTCCATAGTTATCCCTGAAGATGTTTAAGTGTGGGCTTTTCTTTCTGCCATCTAGCTAAACAGTGAAATGAGTATTGAATGAGTATTGTACAGTTGCCATGGGTGGATTAATCACCAGGTTCTGGGATCCGTGTGTATCCTGGCACTCCTGCCAGCAACAGGTGGGACAGCCTGAGCCACCTTGGGCCTGCCAGGAGTTCTTTCCATGCTCTCTGACCACCTAAGATGTTGCGGATTCCATTTGTTTCTCTCCTTCCTGCAAGGTTTCCTTTTACATTTTATTTTAATCCCAAACATCTGAATGTTTGCAGTTTCTAGGGGTTTGAGCCCCTTGTTCCTCATTCTGCATTCTTGTCTCCTCTTCCCTCTTCATGTAGGGATTATGTTGACTATAATGTATACTGCGTGTTCTCTTCACTGATTTATCTGCAGAAATTTCTTTGGGCTTTTTTTTTTCATTGTTTGATTCAACACTGCCCTAAAATGGGGGGAATGTTCCATTAAATAAAATAACAGTGTGGTTTTCTGGAAAAATAAAAAATAAAAACAAAAATTCATGTTGCCAGAGTTTTTCTGCTGATTTTGCCTGATGGTTGTTTTTCACTGTTTAGCTAGATGAGCAGGTAAGGTGAAATTGGATTGGAGACTTCTGGGGTTGTGGTTGACCAGCGCTTTACCAAGTAACTGGGACTGGTGACTGCAGCTTTTCCTCTACAGTTTTGCAAAGGACCTGTACAGTACTACAGTCTGTGACTCTAGAGGTCTGCTTGGTGTATTGGGAGTAGGTGTTTCTTGTTGTGGCAGTTGATCTCAGTCCAATCCTAGTGAATCAGTGACTCTGACTGGGTTTTAGTCTCAGCTTTGGAGAAATACACGCAACTAGGACATCCCATCCCCCACAGGTAATACCTGGAAGAGGAAAATCAAACCTTCCCACTACAACAAAACCAGGGTACCACCTTGGAGAGTTCTCGGGTGATTTGTCCAGGTCAAGAGTTCCAAACCAATTGTCCCAAACAGCACCCACTCTCTAGCTGGAGAGTTCATAAGGTCTCCAGAAAGTAGATATTGGGAGTCTACTGGTAGCTCAAGTCTGGCTTGAGTACCTCTGGTGCTCTAATGAGTCAGAAAGGCCTGTCCAGTAAGAGGTTTGGAGCATGGGTTTTGATGCCTCTTTTCCCACCTTGCTTATCCTTCACCACTGGACTCTGGTAACCCCAGTCTCTGGTAGTGGGCAGTCTCTGTTAACCCAGTCTCTGTGGCCCAGTTCTGTCCAGTATGCAAATGTGCCATGGCTATCTGCTTGCCAGAGTCAAAGTAAGGTCACTGCCTCCTCCTCGTGGTTACCACCCTTTGCCATCCAGCAGGGGAAGCTGAAGCCTGTTGGGCTTCTAGACTGCCAGGCCAGGGGGGAAGGGTAGATTGGAAGTTCAAGATGGCAAGGAAAACATTTGTTCACACTTTCTGCCAGACAAGGGATTCCTAGTTTCACAGCAGGGGCTCTCTGGAGAAAGAGTCTCAGCTTCCAGCAATTCCCTCCAGTGGGGTGAGGGACAAGATCCTCAGTTCATTGCTCACTAGTAGAGATCCACAGCAAGGAAGCAACTCTTTTAGGGGAGGAGACAGCTACATGTTCTCTTTGGGATGAGACCAGTACCTGAAATTTGTTTCTTTGGAGTCGAAGCTTGCCTCGGCAGGGAAGATGAGCAATTATCTGTCTGTTCTCTCAGCTCAGCTCCCCTCCTTCAGCTTCATTGGGTTCTTTCTGGCCATTATCTCTCTCTCTGGTCTAGACCTTCTGTTGAAAGCTGGCTCCAGTCAGCCTCATCTCCTATTCCCCCTTGTTCTTGTTGAATGTGCAAATTGGAGTTAGGGAAAGTGGCCAATCCGAGCATTTATCAAAACACAAAACTCGTTGAAACTAAATGGCAAATAAACAAACAAAAAGGCTATCAGACACACAGGCACACAGATGCACAGACAATCAGAAACACATAAACATACAGACAAAAACAACTACAATAAAAATGATGATAATCATAAAATAATTTTGAAAAAACTCAAAATCTGATGTAAGCACTCTCAGCAACCTTAAGGGAAGGAGAGAAAGAGAAAAAAAAATAGTATTAATAAAAAAGAAAAAAAGAAAAAAGTACTAACTCCTGCAAGAAAAGGATGAAAAAAAATTAAAAAAGAGAAGAAAAAGACACCAAACCACAAAAATATTATTCTTGAATATATATATATAACTATACGTATGACATAAGGGGAAACTTTAGTAGGGATATATTTATATTGCAATATACTTTCTGGACACCAGGTGGTGCTGTGAGTGGTTCCCAGGCATATACCTGATTCACAGTTTACGTTGTTACCATGTGACCAGGGTACCTAGCCTGTAGGAAGAGGTTCTTGTGGTCATGGTCATTTCTGGAATTTTAAAATATGTCTGTTTTCTAACTGGTCGCCTATCCTTAGCTGTTCCAGATGGCAGCCCTCTCTGACCTCCAAATTCAGCGCAGGAGTGGTTGCTTCACCCATTTTTCCACTCAGCTCCTAGTTTCCCTACAAACTGGGCATTGTAATCTTGGGGTGGAGGGGCTTGTTGCTGTTGGTGCTTGCTGTTTCAGCAGCTGTGCCAAGACTTTTCCGTTAGTCTTTGCAGCTCAGGATTACACTTTCAAGTCCAGCAATCTGCCAGTTTGCTGCACACCCCAAACTGCCAGTCTACACCAATATTCCCTGCAAGGAATGGTCTGGTCCATTCATTCACACCTGCTGTTCTGGGAAAAGGTGCCCGCCATTTCTGACATTTCAAAATGTGTCTGTTTCTAGGTGGGATCCTTTCCCCTTAATTTGCTTTTGGGCTGCCTAGCCCCCTGCCACTCCATATGGCACCCCTTTCTTCTGCCAAATTCCGCTCAGGAGTCCACACTTCTCTGAAATTTCCACAAAACACCTAGTTTCCCCACGAACTGGGAACTGCAATCCTCCATGGGGGTGGGGCTGGTTGTTGCTGCCTCTGCTGGTAGCGCCACTGGCCACTGGCTCCGCTTCAACAGTGGCAGGAAATTTCTCTAGCACACTCCATGCCTCCGGGTTACACTTCAAGTCCAGCAATCCCCCAATTTGCTGCACACCCCTATCTGCCTATCTACACCAACACTCCCCACAGGAAAATGATCTAGCCCCCTCACTCTCACCTGATGATTTGGGAGAGTTGTGCTAAACATCCGTCCAGTCCGCCATCATGCTCCGCCTCCTCCAAAGATTTCAGTTTTCAGACAGCTTTCAGTCTTTCTCTAGAATTAGAAACATGTTACATAGCAAGTTTGAGATAACTCATTATTGGTTTTTTTTTCTTATTTAAAAAATTTTTGAATTGTGAAATATACTATATACTTGAAAAAGCTTAATAAATGTAAGTTTATACTGCCCCCAAAATTAGCCATACTAATATCTTTGAAGCCCATCGTGTTTCTTACTTAGTCGCATGTTTCTATAGAAGGGTAGATCCCAGCTTATCTTTGCTGATGATTATTACCTTTCTTTGCTTTGTGATTTTTCAATATACTTGTTTATTGCTAAAAATACATTTTAAAAATGTTGTGTGTTTATGATCTTCATATAAATAGAATAATGTTCTTCTGATGTGATTGTTTTACTTTAAGTTTTGATGTTGATGGTTATTTGTATCAATCCATGTTAGTTTAATTTTCAGTGGCATGTAAGTATTTCATTGTGTAAAAATACCACAGTGTTTTATCCGTGCTATCATTTATGTTGTATACAAGTTTTTTGGTTTTTTTTTTTAGGGTATATGTATAAGAATGGAACTGCTGAATCATAGGGCATTCTTTATTTTCTCCTTTTCTGTACCTGTTTATATACACTGCTTTTTAAATTTCCTTATGGCCGTTGTAAAAAAAATGATCCTGATTTTAATTTTGCTGTTAAACGCTTGAAAAAAATTAGAAACTCAGCTGAGAACATACTTTCCTTAATATTAATTATGAGAATAAACCCATTTTGTTCACTTTTACTGTATGAGTAACATACAAGGTACAGCTTTATTTCTTCTTACTACTTTGTTCTCTTTCCCTGTCTTTATGGAAAAGTTCTTGAACTTCATATCAGGACTATCATTTTTTAATTATTTTAATAGTGTTTCATTTTATAAGCTTATCACTTGTCAGTATTGCTACTTAATGATTTCTTAATTTTTAGAAAGTTTTCCAGCTTTATTGAGATATTATTGACAAATAAAACTGATTTTAATGTATACAATGGGCTTTGGTATACATGTTTTGTAAAGTGATTACCACAGTCAAGTTAGTTAACATAGCGGTCACCTCACCTAGTTCCCCCTTTTGTTTTTGTGGTGAGAATATTTAAGCAAATTTCAAATACAGTATACGATTCAGTATTCTTAATTATAATCACCACACTGTATATTACATCTCATGAACTTATTCATATTATAACTGAGACTTTGTATCCTTTAACCAGCATCTCTCCTATCCCTTTATCCCCTAGCCTTGGTAACCACCTTTCTATTCTATTTCTAAATCTTTGGAGTTTACAGCTTTCATCAGTATGTGCCTGAGTGTTTTTCCCTTTTCTTAAGTTTTGCCTGCTGACCTATTTACTGATACCACAGCCCCAGGGAACTTTTTGAGGTACATGTTAAGCCTTTCAGTTAAAGAAATTCTTCAGTTATATCTATGGATATTGTTTCTGTTTGTTTTTTTTTTGGTCTCTTTTGTAGGACAACCAATTTTTAATTTTGTTTTCTTCCTATGTTTGAGCTCTTGTTTATCATACATGCGTCTCATTTTTGTCTACCATATGTTCTTATTAGTTCTTTTCCTACCTGTGTAGAACAGTTTCTCAAGCTTACCTTGTATATTACCAATGTAATCTTCTACATTGTCAAATCTACTCTTGAATGCTGTATGTGTTCTCTACCTCTCCTTCTTTCTCTCCCCTCCTTCTCATTTATTTTTTGAACAGTACCATTTAAAATAAATTCTGTATTAATATGCCAACTTTTCATATTTGTCTCCTTTCTCTTATGTGAAGGTAAAAGTATGGTATAGAATATAGGAACTATGGTATAGAGTTCACCACGAAGTAAATTAATGCCAAGTTGAAGGAAAAGATGTAATTCATCCTTCCTGAGTCTGTTCCTAATGTTGAACTTGGTAGGGAACCTAGTTTTTCCTCTGGTGCCATCTAGATTGCAGTATTTTACCAGTCTTTTTACACTACTTAAATATGTAGTGTACTGGGTAGAGTACTGTAGGTGCTCAGTAAACATTTGTTTGATTAATATGGTAATTATTCAGAATGATGTTACTGACTTTAAGGAGAAAGAGAAAAATGTGAAGTCTAACACTGTAGTTTAATGTATGAACACAGTAGATCTCTTGGTGTGTAAGCTCAAGGCCATAGTAGAGAATTAAATTAGAAGACTTTGACTTTGAAATGTATCTTTATATTTTAGCTGTGTCCTTTTGGCTGTTAATACTTTTTCATTTTTTGAAGCATATCTCTTTAAAAAGTGAAAGAAGACTTTACGCTTACTTATTGAGATGAACAAAAGTCAGAATTGGGTGCCAAAACCTTTTTATCTTAGTTAGAAAAATTTAATGATGGCAGTAAAAGCAAGTACTGGCCTGTAAGGAAGGAAATAAAAAATTAAAAAGTCATACAAATTAGCCTAAATCATAAATTTATGGGAGTTGGAATTAGTGCAAAGAATCTATTTGGAGGAATACTGTTAGAATGTCTCTAGGGACCACAAGTAATGTATTTTAAAAATTTTATAAATTTTGAATCATAAAGAGTTTTATGTACATAATAATACATATAGTTTATTATAAGTACATAGTACTTATACTATTATCTGTTCAACTTACATTGCTTACGTTCCATTTGGGGTGTTGTGGGAGGGCCTAGTTCATATTTTTGGTCTTTCTTTGCTAGTATTATTTGCTGTCATAGCTGTAATGAAAAACATACCAATTTTACATCTACTGTGCTTAATATCAGTAACACGTTTTTAAAAAGCATCTTAAGCTTTTTTTTTTTTTTTTGAGACAGAGCCTCAGGCTGTCACCCTGGATAGAGGGCTGTGGCATCACAGCAATCTCCAACTCCTGAGCTTAAGCATTCTGGGCTCCTGCCTCTGCCTCCCAAGTAGCTGGGACTACAGGCGCCCGCCACAACGCCCGGCCATTTTTTGGTTGCAGCTGTCATTGTTGTTTGGTGGGCCCAGGCTGGATTCGGACCCACCAGCTCAGGTGTACATGGCTGGCGCCTTAGCCCATTGAGCCACAGACACCGAGCCGCATCTTGAGCTTATTATTTGGTTGTAAGATTTTGATTTTAAAGTTTTAAATCTTCATTGTTATTTTGATTATATTTAGATAACAGTTATTTTATAAATATTATTATCTGTTGTATGTTTTAACCATTTCACAATGAGTTCAATTAATTCTAAAAGACCTCCTGTCTAAAATACATCTATTAACTGCAAGAAGGACTCTACCTAACAAAATCAGTATTTTGACCTAGTTGTTTGTACCTTCACATTAACCCGAAATAAATTTACTTTAAAAAAAAAAAAAAATATATATATATATATATATATACACACATACATAAATATAAAGGGCAGCACTCATAGCTCAGTGGGTAGGATACCAGCCACATACAACAATGCTGGGAGGTTCAAACCTGGCCCAGGCCTGCCAAACAACAATAATTACAACCAAAAAAGTATCCGGGCATTGTGGTGGACGCCTATAGTCCGAGCTACTTGGGAAGCTGAGGCAAGAGAATTGCTTAAGCCCAAGAGTTCATGGTTGCTGTGAGCTGTGACGCCATGGCACTCTACCCAGGGTGACAGCTTGAGACTCTGTCTCATAAATAAAAAATAAATACATAAATAAGACACATCTGTTAATATTAATGTCTAAGTAATTTCATGTGACAGTTTATCCCTCATTTGCAGAAAAGATGTGACATAAATTTTGAGCTACTTTTCCAGTTTGCTTTTTATGTTGAAATTTACATATACTTGGTATCGTATTAGCAATCCTAAAAAAAATAGGCTTAATTCATGTGCCCATTTAATTGATATCAAGGCCCTTTCTATTACTGGTTGCTTAAGAATTTTAGTTGAAGAAATTTTTTGCCACAAATCCTTATAGTTTCAAGTAAAATTTATCCTGAGAGACTGCTCCTTTTTAATTATGTTTTTTCTTTTGCTTTATGTCTTTAGACTTTAAATTCTGTCCCCTGGGGACCTACCCAAGATCAGGTTGAAATATGTGCAACCGCCTACCCTTTTCAATGCCCAGACAGTATATCTGTGCATATGTCTCTGCTTTAGTATGTTGCATCTAAAGAAAAGTTTTGGATTCATTAGTTACCAAACTACCTGGTAGGAAAGAATTCCCTGCTGAAAATGAGCTCATATGGAGAACTTGGAAGCAGTGGAAAGGGACAGTTTAATTCAGTTCCAGGCTCGAGGATGTGACATACTGTGCCTTATAAAGCTGGAAGGAGACAACAAGGAATGATAATGATTTTCCATGCTGTTAGTTTTTATAAAGTTATAGCTTCCATTTATCCTACCTTGAAAATTAAGGTTTGATACTAAAAACAAAACAAAATAATACTTCCGAGATCATCTTATTTGTTTATTGACCCCCTATCTCTCCATCCTCATCTTGTCTACAAAAGCAAAAGGTTGGTAAGCTGCAGGACTTTTAAAATGGCTGCTAAAGACAGGGTGCTGTGGCGCATGCCTGCATTCCAGCACTCTGGGAAGCCGAGGCAGGTGGATTGCCTGAGCAAGAGGAGACCCTGTCTCTAAAAATAGCTGGGTGTTGTGGCAGATGCCTGTAGTCCCAGCTACTTGGGAGGCTGAGACAAGAGAATTGCGTAAACCCAAGAGTCTGAGGTTGCTGTGAGCTATGATGCCACAGCACTCTACCCAGGGTGACATAGTGAGACTCTTGTCTCAAAAAAAAGAAAAAAGACTGCTAATAGATTTAGCATTTGACTGGATCAGAAATGGTTGAAGGTTTGCTCTGCTTAATAATTGTATGTAGAGCTTTTCTATGGTAAATATAAGTTACCATATTAATTTCTTGTTAGTGCAGTACCATAAAAGGAGTGTTAGAGTACAATGTGGTGTTTGACATGGTTTGACCAATTATTTCCCAATTTTAAAATCTTATTTGGGAATCTTATTCTGAGCTAGTCAGTGATGCAAGATTGTGAGTATGAAAATGTAATCTTATATTAGAAAAGATTGATTATACCCAGTAATGGTGATACAGTGGGGGATACAGGAACTATCTTATAAATTGGTCAAAATGTGTTAGGCACACTACATTTGGATTGGAATTTGGCTGTACTGCTATTAGAAATGAGCATAGATTTCTGATGTCTATCTAGAAAACTAGTGTACAGATTAAGTTTATTTCAACATGATTTGTGATAGCAAAAAGTGAAACTGAAAATAGCCTAAATGTGTTGCTAGAGAAGTAGTTATTAGGTATCAATAGTATTAAATATTGTTTGTTAAAAAGAATGAGGTAGAGTATGTATTGACAAGCTTAGATCTCTAAAATATGTTATGAAATAAAAATATTTATAGAAAATATACTGAAGAAGTACATAGGAATCTTGTGAGATTAGAGTGGCCAGGCATAAGGGAATCTTCTAATTTTTACTTTTTTTTTCTTTTACAATAACCAGTCTTGTAAAATTTTTTAAAAAGCTAAATGAAAGTACTGTTCTCTATACTTCCTTTGAGATTCTCTACTTTTATATTTTTATTTCAGTAGTGTTATAGTCTTTTGAAAACATAAAGATAGTTTTAGAAGTGTTATATTGAGTTTATCTTTAGTATTACTAATAAACTGAAGTTTCTGTTCCACTAATATAAAAGGTTTATGGTATTTTTGTATTATTTTTAAATTGGGGGCATTTTGAAAAGAAAAAGATGTAATGTGGTATGAGTTGAAAACTAAGACATAAATCTGTTTTTGAGTTTTCACTGTGGTGTTTTTCTATTTCAGTTACCTAGAAAAGTACGAAAAAGTTCATCATTTTGGGGAGGATGATGATGAGGTACCACCAGGCAATCCAAAGCCACAGCTTCCTATTGGTGCAATTCCATCTTCCTACAATTACCAGCAACACAGTGTGTCAGGTAAATATTACTGGACATTAACAAGACTAGAATTTTAAATTAAGAAGACACATAATCATCCAATGAATTAGTCCTTTACTTTACACATGAGAACACTTCAAGACCTGTAATGAAGCTTTCAAAGATTGACATCTGATTGATATCAAGGCCCTATTACTGGTTGCTTAAGAATTTTAGTTAAAGAAATTTTTTGTCACAAATTCTTATAGTTTCAAGTAAAATTTTTCCTTATTGCTTTGACTTATCATTGATTTATCCTGAACACTCACAAAAATGACAAGAGGAAGGTCCTTTTAGGATTAGGGAAGCCAAAATTTTTCATAGAGCGTCTGTTAGACTTTTTATAATTACTGGGATTCCTAGCCCCAGAACTCTCAGAAATGTTTCTAATTATTCTACTGTTTTTCTGCTGCGATACCAGGAAGAAGAATTTTTGTATTTCTTTCTTGTAATGATTATAGAGGAATCTCCAGCTAAAAAGAGCTGGACTCAAATCAGAAATAAATTAAGTTTAGAGTTTGATGAAGAGATTCTTGAGTAGAATAGATGGGTGTCCCAGTTTTCGGGGCTTAGGGATCAGAACTTTGATGACTAAGAAGAAAACTCTAAGGAGATAGATATTTCTGTTCTTTTTTTTTTTTTTTTTTTGAGACAGAGTCTCAAGCTGTCGCCCTAGGTAGAGTACCATGGCATCACACCTCACAGCAACCTCAAACTCTTGGGCTTAAGCAATTCTCTTGCCTCAGCCTCCCGAGTAGCTGGGACTACAGGTGCCCGCCACAATTCCTGGCTATTTTTTGGTTGTAGTTGTCATTGTTTGGCAGACTCGGGCTGGATTCGAACCTGCCAGCTCCAGTGTATGTGACTGATGCTATAGGCGCTGAGCCAATATTTCTGTTTTTTTAGTCAACAACATTGTCCCATAAAAAAGAGGAGATGTTTCTTTTTCAAGGTATGTTCTTTATAAAAATTACAATTCTAAATATTATTATTAATATTAGTGCTAATCTCTTACAGGTTGTTCTTAGATTTAAGTTGACTCATTTTTGTTGGTATCACAAATATTTTTCATATTATCATGTTGAGTTTTACTCCATATTTCTTTCTTTCTTTCTTTTTTTTTTTTTTTGGTAGAGACATTGTCTCACTTTATCGCCCTCAGTAGAGTGCTGTGGCGTCACACAGCTCACAGCTCACAGCAACCTCTAACTCTGGAGCTTAGGCGATTCTCTTGCCTCAGCCTCCCAAGTAGCTAGGGGTACTGGCATCCACCACAACGCCCAGTTATTTTTCTGTTTTGCAGTCCGGCCGGGGCTGGGTTTGAACTCGCCACCTTTGGCATATGGGGCTGGCGCCCTGCTTGATGAGCCATAGGTGCCGCCCTGACTCCATATTTCTTCCCCAAGCAGAAATGACTGAAGAAACAGAATCTCCTCTTACAATCTGTGATGTCCATTAGACAAGGCTTAATCTGATGCTTCTATGTGATTGGAATAGGGATAGAGCAGGGAGTATAGCACAAATGTATAATGACTAGTTATTACCACAAGAACCGATGCTAAAAAAGAACATTTTAAGTCATCATGTAGAAATGCTTGCTAATAATTAAAGCTGATAAAATAAAATGGGGTGGTTTGTTAGGTAATACGCTCTTTGTTCCTAAAGAGAGCTAATGGCCTCTGTTGAATTCAAGGATGTTGTGGAGAGTTTTTCTGCATTGCATGAAATATTTATACTAATGACCTTTAAAGATTATTTTCAACTTAAAACTCTGTGTGATTCATGTATTATAATAACAGCAGAACTGTTCATCCCTGTAGCTTAAATAAAGTTTGGTGTCTACTACTGCAGCTCCCCAAACCAACCCCTTTCCATGTTTGGTCCTGTTTAAAATCAGAATTTTTTTCTGGATATGTATTTATTTTTTCCTCCCCTAATTATAACTTATTTACTTTAAGAAAGAATATGTAAAATATTTTTAGTATTTCAGAAAACTGTAATGAAACTTACTGATTTAAAAAAGTTAAAAAAAATGATAGAATTTGTTAATTTGTTTTTAACAGCTGTGCTCTGAACACTTATGTAACATGGTTGATAAAATTGAGATTGGGGATTCGTGAAGAGGAAGAAACTGAGAATTGTTGGGCAACATCAAATCTCATGCAAACTGAAAAGAGATAGTATTTTAGGGCTGCATTTGT
The DNA here is from genome assembly GCA_963573935.1 of Arctocebus calabarensis. NCBI lineage: Eukaryota > Metazoa > Chordata > Mammalia > Primates > Lorisidae > Arctocebus > Arctocebus calabarensis. Next base: position 17,354 of record CAUYON010115062.1, on the reverse strand, counting down.
GAATGTAGAGGTGCTTTTAATTTTTCTTGAAAGCCATATCAATATCATGACAGTATTCTAAAAATTAACATGATTATCACTGTAGAAGACAAATCTTTCGCTGATAATTCTTTTCAAGTGTCATTTAAAAATAGAGTAAGCTCCATAGCTCACTGTGTGTATGTGTGTCTGTGTGTTCAAATAAAATGGAATTATGTAATGGCAGATTAATAAGAGTGTTGAGAAAAATTTATTTAGAACTTTGAATAGATTGGTGTCTACATCTTTGATCATATAGTCTTACTCCCTTTGTATGTTTGGATAAATATATTTATCTAGAGATACTTATATTGTTGATAATAAGAAAAATTACTGTAAAACAACTTTTTAAAAGGCAGTATAATAAATTTCAATTGGCAGTAGTTGCAGGGTATAGAATACCATGCATTAATACCATGCGCTGTGGGCCTGAATTTGCTTTTGAGGATATTGCTTTCTTTTGACAATGACTTATAAATGGCAAAAAATCTTATGCAGTTTGCTTTGAGTTTTAGGATAATTCAATTTTGGCATCAATATATGGTACTTTTTCATTTATCAGAATAGTTTTTTGCATTTTCTTGATATAAATTCTTAATCCTTTGGTTTCCTTCTTTTTTTGATGTTTCTTCTTGGTATTGATTGGATACAGTTATTTCTGCAGAATTTTTAGGTGGATTATTAAAGACTTTTTTGTTCATCTGTTCTGTTTTTTTTAAGAAAAAAAATACATCTTTATAGAAAAATTGTGAAAGGCAAGATTGACAAATGACAACTCATTGACATTAATAGAATTTTAGAACTCACCAGAATTTTAGTGACCATTTAATCAAATCCAATCATATTAATAAAATTAGGCCAGCTAGTCTGTCCATTTGCATTTTTATTTATCTTAAATTTGGAAGGCTTTCATACAGGAAGATTAAAAAGTTATTAATTATATTTGAGTAAAGTTTTTTTTTATAAATGCATCATATTACAACAGACATTTGCACTATAGGAATACTTCTTGCTTTCCTCTAAACTAAAAATAAAGAGAAGTGATTGCCTCAGATTAAGCAGCAGCAATCCACTTGTATAAACATTGGATCAAGAATGTTGAAAATAAAATTTTCCAATCCCAATCTTGTTATTAGAAGTATAAATGTTTAAGGGAAGGGAAAAGAGGATCTTAAAATATTAAAAGCGTTTTCTCCTGCATTATCTTAGGATCTTTACCAAGCCTGGTATAACTAAAGGATATTTCTTAATTATTATGTTTTTTAATTTATTTTACTATAGTTAAAGATGTCTTTGACAAAATTATTCAGATAAGGATGTATTGAATCAAGTATCTGTCATTCCATAGAAATAGACCAATTCTAAAGTCATATTGAAAGTATTTAAACTTCATGATTATGACAGGCAATGTATAAGGATTTCTAATTTTTTCTACTCAAGACAATAGTAAATAGAGGCTGGGTGCCTGAAGCTTAGTGGTTAGGGTACCGGCCACATGCAGCAGGGCTGGTGGGTTCAAACCTGGCCCGGGACTGCTAAACAACAAACAAACAAAAAATAGCTGGGCATTGTGGCAGGCGCCTGTAGTCTCAGCTACTAGGGAGGCTTAGGTAAGAGAATCAAATTGCTTGAACCTAAGAGTTTGAGGTTGCTGTGAGCTGTGACAGTACAGCACTCTACAGAAAGTGACAAAGTGAGACTCTGTCTTAAAAAAGTGAGTGAGAGAATAGTAAACAGAACCTAAAAATTTAAATTAACTATTGCTGAGTTTAGGCTTATCATCATAAATTCTAATTTGTAGTATTGAAGTGTCAAAATTGGCCAGGCATGGTGGCTCCTTCCTGTAATCCCAGCACTTTATAAGGCCAGGTGGAAGAATCACTTGAGATCTTAAGTTTGAAACCACCCTGGGCAAGATAGCAAGACCGTATCACGACAAAATATTTTTTAAAATTGGCTGGTATATTGTGACAGTAAATTTCCTTCTATTCTATTTAAGGGGGGGGGGTTTCCCTTAACTCTTTTTAAAAATCCAGGTATTTCTGACTATAAGTGCCTGCCACAATGCCTGGCTATTTTTGTTGTTGTTGTTGTTTAGCACGCCCAGGTGAGATTTGAAAAATCCAGATATTCTGAAATGTTTCATCTAGAAATTTTCTAACTCTTGATTTTTTGCCTTTTACTTTTAAACTAGTTACAGCTTTATTTGCAAAACATACTTGGGATATTTGTCTTGGGACATTGCTGCCAAGTCCTGAACTGTCCCACTTAAGATTCAGTATCTCCAGAAACATAACTTTTTATATGTGTCTATTATGATTAGATGATAACTTAACGTTTTGTAAGCCCATCTTCATCCCCTTCCAAAATTTTATAAATGTTTAAATTAATTTGATACTTTGGTTTAGTGAAATATTTTTTAGGACTCAAAATCATAAACTATAACAGAAAATTTATAAATTTAACTTTATCAAAATAAAAATTTCTATTACAAGATACTTAGGAGAATGAAAAACATTCAAAACCGCTGACTGGGAGAAAATATTCTCAAAACAAATAATAGATAAAGGACCCATATTCAGAATATTCAACAATTAATATTGTCCGTTTTTCACTTACCACTGACAATATTAAATACTGACAAGGATGGTGAGCAACAGGAACTTCTAGTAGGTACATTTCTAGTAGAAGTGAAAAATGTTACAGCCACTATGTAAAACAGTTTCACAGTTACTTACAAAGCTAACCATACGTTTACGTAGGACTCAGCAGTCCTACTTCTAGGTGTTTAGCTAAGAGAAATGAAAAATTTGCCCTCACAAAATCCTGTATGTGAATGTTTATAGCTGCTGTATTCATAAGCACCAAGAACTGGAAACAATCCTAATGTTCCTCAACTAGGGAATGGATAAACAAACTGTTTACAAAGGAATAGTCACCTGATACTTCAACATGGATATGACTCTCAAAAGCATCTCAAATGGAAGAAACCAGACACTAAAGGCTAATACCGTATGACTTCATTTATTTGGCATTTTGAAATGAAACAAAGCTGTGGGAATAGATATAACAATGGTACCTAGTGGTAGGGGATGGGATTGACTACAAAGAAGCATAAGAAACGTTTTGGAATGATGGAAATACTCTGTATTTTGACTGTGGTTGTGATTAAAACACTGTATGTTTGTTAAAATACATAGAATTATAATACTATAAAGCATGACTATTGTTAATTATATTGCAGTAAATCAGAAATCCTTTGAAATACAATAATAAAAAGAGTAGATTAGATGAATTAAAATAATGATGCAATAATGTTTTTGACAATGATGTCCCAGTGGGTATGTATATTTTTGTATTTGAACTTTTTCATGAATGTAATTTTAATGATTAGTAAACCTAAGAAGTTTAGAAAGTTGAACTTTTTGAACTTCTAATCAGTTTATCTTTTTATTTAAAAAAATAAATAGCTCTGTTGCACATTAAAAAGATACTAACCATTAAGCGTATCCAATCCTTGAAATACTTAAGGTTTTTTTTTTTCTTTGTTAGATTATCTACGTCAAAGTTATGGGCTATCTATGGACTTTAATTCGCCAAATGATTACAATAAATTGGTGCTTTCACTATTATCTGGACTCCCAAATGAAGTGGACTTTGCTATTAATGTATGCACTCTCCTATCAAATGAAAGCAAGCACGTCATGCAACTTGAAAAAGACCCTAAAATCATCACTTTATTGCTTGCTAATGCCGGGGTGTTTGATGACAGTAAGTTTTGAGCTGCATATATTGTATAATTATTCTCCAAAGATGTGAAAGTGTTTTTTTTTTAAGGTTTTTTTAGCGACAGAAGTACTTTTTATTTGTAAACATAATAGCATTTTTGTTTGCTTCTTATTATACAAAATGCATTATTTAAGATAATAAATGTTTGGGATATTTTAACCTTAAATATTTAAATAGTAATTTTATCCCAGAGCTTTTGAAGTAGAAATTCTTTTTTTTTTTTTTGGTATAATATATAGGTTTTTTGAATTGAGAAGATTGCTTTATCAAATTCTGATAAAACTAGAATCTGTAACAAATTATTTCTGAAGTCTATTTCTAATAGCGTGTGCCTCTAAATTTTAGGTAATATAAACACCTTTTTGAAACTTTGCTTCCCTAAATGATCAAAACAAAGTTTATCAAATACTTCTATATGATTTTTATTTATAGAGTTTGTTAGTTATAGGTTTTTATAATCAAATTTTTATTTTTTCTGAAATTATCTCTTAAGACTATGTTACTATTCAGACAAAATTATTCAGTTTTCTAAAGGTAGTTGAGTAAAAATTAGAGAACATATTTTGTAATGTTTTCTTGCTTGTAGGTTGTCTTTTGTAAAATATCTATTAGGTGACTGTTAATTTGATACAAAATTGTTGCTTGCTTTCCAGCTCCTCCCCTTACCCCCAACTCTATTGTTTTCACTTTTTTTTTTTTTTTTGCCAGAAGTATATCTTATTAAAGCATAAGGAATTGAGATACATCGACATTATTTTATCTTATAGGAAATGATATTCAGCATGGTAGACCAAAGTCTGTGGGAGAATGTGATATAACATTTTATAGATCAATGACTTTTTGTTTTTATCTTTAAAAAAGATATTGCCGAAGATTTAATTTATCTGTAGTATTTGAGTCAAGTAGTATACTTTACAGTTTGATTTGGTATTATCTAAGTAGGATTCCTTGAAATTTGACATGTGTTTGTTGTATGTGAAAACAAATTTGAAATTGGTTTAAACAAAAGTAAAAGTTTCTTAACCTTCCTCAAACTATTTCTGGTTACATTGGGGAAGAACAAAGAAAGACCTTTACTTCTCAGTTTCTGTTCTAGCTTTGAAGATATAAATTTTCTGTCTGACTTTCATGTTCTTTGATACCTGATATTTTATTTTATTTTATTATTATTTTTTTCCTGATACGTTATTTTGACCTTTACAATACAACTCTGAGAATTTAGTGTAGACTAGAGTTAGAAATTGTTTTACTTATTTTAGAAATCTTAAAATGAGACTTTTGGAGAGACTACTGTATATATTCTCAAGTCAGAGTAATATTAGTGAAGTCTTAATATTTAATTGTTGAATAGAATTGCATAAATCAATGACTTAAAGATGTATATGTGATAGAAGTAAGGTTAATCACTTTGGTGAACCAAGAAATGAACTTCTTTAGGCATTTTTATTTGTCTAACAGACTAAATTATTTAGTATAGCAATCTAAAAAACTCAATAACTTAGCAAATCCTATTTAAGGACTGGTTTCATTAATTGAACAGTCAGGAAGTTTGGTTCCAGGCTACATAGGAACTTTATGAAGACTTTATACTTAAAATAATGTTTTTCACATGATAAAAATAATTCTTCTTGGTGTTTGTAGATTATAGATATATTTGATTTTCTTAGTCTTTTGAGAAATTTTTATTTTTCTTTTAATAGAATTTTAATTGAGAGAAATATAGATGCCATTTCATTTAGAAAGTGTGGAATGTTAAAAAAAAAAAAGAAAGTATGGAATGGTTATACATTTTTTATGTTTGAAGAAGTGTAATAATAATTCTGTGTGACAAAAAAATGGAATTTTTTCATCTTATATTTCTGTCTAATATTTTCCCAGTGAAGGTTTTTATAAGGCTTTTACAGGGCAAACAAAACCTTATATCTCTTTAGTGGTATGTGGGCTTCATTTTTGTGATTAAGCTGCCACTTATATGTAAGTTTGATGTTTTATGAAATGCTTTTTTAGGTCACTCTAGTTAACTGATAATAAACATTAATATTTGTTATTTTCTCATAACCATATAATATTATAAATCATTAACAAATATAACCTATTTTTTAAATATTTCTATTCCTCACCCTTTTAAATATTTTTTAAAATGAAAATTCCCATTCTAACCTAAATGGTTTACAAAGTATATCTTACTCAGTAGTAGCTAAATATTAGGTTTATACTTAAAGGCATAGTAAGACTATAAAGATTCAATAAATCTTTTCCAATAGACAACATGTTATGTTTTGTTTGATATGATTTAGCCAGTAAAGAGGCTTAATTTTGCTTTTTTAAAAGATTAATATTCATAACAACTAGCTTTTACTTTTTACAGTGTCACTATATTATTTTCTTTATGTTTTCTGAAAGCAGTAGCTTTTGTTATAGAATTAATCTAATAGTTTATGAAGGAGTTGCCTAAAGTTTAAGGGGGAGAACATATTTTTTGTTACAGTTTAGACGTTTATATCATACTGGTTGTTAGTCTGGTTCCATAACTGACAATGAGCTAACAACAGAAAGGAGGAACAAAAATATGTACCTATATGCCTTAACTTTTTTGTGGTGAAATGAGGGCCACATGTGGGTGAGAGACAGTGTTGTTAAGAAGCAACTTTTGCTAACGGATGGTTTGACTTTTTAAAGTTGTTGACAGAACACCTTTATCAAGAAACTTGAATGTGGGAATTATTTTCAAGGAATGCTCTGATTTATTTATTTTATTTTTAACTTTTTAAAAATTATTTATTTATTTATTTGTTTGGTTGTTTATTTGAGACTTACTTTGTTGCCCCTAGTAGAGTACTGTGGCATCATAGCTCACAGCAAACTCACACTCCTGGGCTCAAGTGATCCTCTTATCTCAGCCTCCCAAGTAGCTGGGACTTAAAGGCACCTAGTCTAATGCCTGGCTATTTTTTTAGAGATGGGGTCTTACTCTTGCTCAGGCTCATCTTGTACTCTTGAATTCAGGCAGTCCACCCGCCTTTGGCCTCCCTGAGTACTAGGATGATAGGTGTGAGCCACCACACCTGGCCTGATTTATATTTTTTGAAGTATGAGTTACATAATTATTTCTGAATGTAATATATAATATGAGGTTTTTTTTTCTTTTTTCTTTTTTTCACTTTTTTTTTGAGACAGTGCCTCATTATGTCGCCCTCAGTGGAATGCTGTGGCATCACAGCTCACAACAACCTCAAACTTCTGGGCTCAAGTGATTCTCTTGCCTCAGCCTCCCAAGTAGCTGGAACTACAGGCGCCCACCACAATCCTGGGCTATTTTTTGTTGCAGTTGTTGTTGTTTTAGCTGGCCCAGTTCGGGTTGGAACCTGCCAGTCTCCGTGTATGTGGCTGGCTCTAACCACTGTGCTACAGGGGCTAGCCAGTATGAAGATTTTTAATAACAATCTGAAAGCCTAATAGCAATAACATCAGTTTGACTTTTTAATATTTTCCTTCTCTAAAAATGAAAATTAATGCAGAGTAATTAGTATAGTACTCTTCGTTTCTTTATTGTGTATATATATTTAGTTTGTAGGAACACAGATTTTCTTTAAATCCGCTAACTAAATGTGTTTCAAGAGAAATTATCTAGCCAGGCGTTGTGGTGGGCTCTTGTAGTCTCAGCTGCTCAGGAGGCTGAGGCAAGAGAATTCCATAAGCCCATGAGGTTGCTATGAGCTGTGATGCTACGGCACTGTACCAAGGATGAAAGTGAGACTCTGTCCCTAAAAAAACAACAAAAAAAGAAATTATCATGACTTTGTAGCATATACTATAAGATAATTTCCAGTGAATAAGATACATTAAAATGTAGTTACTGTTTCTCCAAGCCAATGTAGTTACTGTTTCTTCAAGCTAACCTATTATTAATAATTAACTGTAAGGATTAATTGCATTTTATTGAATGTACTACTTATTTTTTTAGCTTTAGGATCCTTTTCTACTGTATTTGGAGAAGAATGGAAAGAGAAGACTGATAGAGATTTTGTTAAGGTAATTCACATCAATTAAAATGTTGAACTTTTGAGTTAAATGTGCCAAGCATATAGTGGATCAGTGATTTCTCCTTTCCTATATGATACTATCCATAGTTTTATTTTCACCTGATATCTCACATACCTATTTAGAAGTTGTAATTGAGTAAAAATCTTTTGTCTTATATCTAACAAATATAAATAAAATTTCAATTTGTTAAATTTTGATTTCTGAGAATAATAATCTATAATAGCAATTAACATTTGAATGATCCTCTTTTCAACTGGAACTCTGAGAATGGGTTTCAGGAAGTCTTATTTTTATGTGTGTTCTGAAATTCTGCATTTCAGGATGTACTGAAAGTCCAGTTCTATCATCAAATCCTCAATCTAGGATGTTAATCTAGGGGAAAATATCTGGGAATATATTTTTGGAAAAAAAATTCCAGTTGTGAATTTCAAGTAAGAAGATCTAAAAATACTGTGATATATAACAGTTTGTGATATATAACATATATAAATAATTATTTGATTAATTAGCAATTATAGTAAAATTTTTGGTATTTACCAGACAAATGAACACATTGGTTTCACATTTATACTTATTTAACTTTGCTTTCAAAGATGTATAGGATACTCTCATTTATCATGTGGAACATAGGCTGTCATGTCTTTCTTTTTTTTTTTTTTGCAGTTTTTGGCCGGGGTTGGGTTCGAACCCACCACCTCTGGCATATGGGGCTGGCGCCCTACTCCTTTGAGCCACAGGTGCTGCCCTGTTATGTCTATAGTAACAGAACATGCACATTAAACATTGTTTTAACATACTTTCTATTCTTTAAAACTGGTACATTAATAATATTTAAGTTTGATTACTTATTCATTTTTGTTATTTCTTCAGCTAAAATTTCCAAACCTATCACTTTGATTCTTAAAATTAGTTTGTGATATCTAACATATATAAATAATTATTTGATTAATTAGCAATTATAGTAAAAGTTTTGGTATTTATCAGACAAAATAAACTTTAATTCAAAAAGCATAGAAAGAGACATAAACGGTTATTATACAGTTATAAAGGGACCAATTAAGCAAGACGGTATATGTATAACAGTTGTAAATATATATACACCCAACACTGGAGCACCCAGATATATCAAGTAAAGGTAATTAGAGCTACAAAGATAAACATTGGACAGATCATCTAGACAAATCAACAAAGAAAAATAGTGTGACAATCTGACCTAATCTGCACCATAGACAAAATGGACCTATCAGGCATTTAGAGAACATTTTATTCAACAGCTGCAGAATACTTCTCATCATCACATGGAATGTTCTCCACGATATAACATACAGCAGGCCACAAAGTAAATCTCAACAAATTAAATGAAATCAGAATTTCTTTAAGCACCTTCAGGCCACAATGGAATGAAACTAAAAATCAGTAACAAGAAATTTTAGAAAAGGTACAAATAGAAAAAAATTAAACATTATGCTCCTTAGGGACCATTGGTGAATGAGGAAATTAAGAAGGAAATGAAAAAATTTCTTGAAATGAAGGAAAATGGAAACACAACAAGCGAAAATATATGAGATACAACAGAAGCAATTATAAGGGAATTTCAATAAATGCCTACATCAAAAAAGCAGAAAGATTTTCTATAAATAACCTAATGATGAACCCCAAGAAACTAGAAAAACAAAACAAAGCAAGCCCAATATTAGGTAGAAGAAAAGAATAATAAAGATAAAAGCAGAACTAAATGAAATAGAAACTAAAAAGACAAACTATGAAGAAAACATAAAGTGCCTCTTTTGAAAAGATTAGCAAAACTGATCAGCCACCAGCTAGATTAACTGGGGGTGGGGGGAGAGAGAAATCCCAAATAATATAAAATCAGAAGTTGAAAAGGAGATATTACAACTGACACCATAAAAATATAGTAGATTGTTAGAGACTTATTATGCAAAACTATATGCTAACAAATTGTAAAAAAGACTAAGGCAGACAAATGCAGTTTCTTGATAGAGGGTGATTTATTTAGGGGAATTTACAGAGGTGTGGTCTTGAGTAGCTGCAAGACAGATAGATCCCTCCACCTCAATCCCCAAACCCATGGCATGGCTTTTATCTTAAGGAAAAAGTGTATGTACTCTGAAAGGAAATGTAGGTTCCTATGTGATAGCTTAACAATTACTGTGTCACAGCCTATGATGTATGCAGCAACATCAGATGTTGTTTTGGAAGAACAAACATTTTTTTTTTGTCCTTGATTCTACTGAAATGATGTAGCATAATAATTGACTTGCATATGTTGAACCATCCTTGCATCTCTAGAAGAAATCTGGCTTAAATATGGTACGTTATCTTTTTGATGTATTATTGGATTCAGTTTGCTAGTACTGTGTTTAAGATTTTAGTATCTATGTTCATCAGGGATACTGGCCTGTAGGTTTCTTTTTGGGGGTGTATCCTTGCCCGATTTTGGTATTGGACTAATGGTGGCCTCAAAGAATGAGTTAGGAAGGATTGTCTCCTCTTCAATTTTTTTGCAATAATTTGAGAAGAATTGGTGTGTGTTCTTTATAAGTTTGGTAGAATTCCACAATAAAACCATCTGCATGGGCTTTTTCTTTTTGGGGGGAGACTTTCTTTTTATTGATTCAATCTCATTATTAGTCTGTTCATGTTTTTTATTTCTTCCTGGTTCAGTCTTTGTAGGTAGACAAGAGAGACTTATTTTAACAGCTAGTCACTTGAATAATCCCTAGTCTGGGAATGTCTCCAAAATGGCTAGTTAACATATTACTCTTTATGGACAAAAAACAAATGATCATCTCAATAGACACAAGAAAAGCATTTGACATAATTTAACTTTCCTTCATGATAAACTCTCTCAAGAAAGTAAGCATAGAAAGAACTTAACCTCAACAGAATAAAGGCCACATATGGTAAACCCACAGTTAATATCACCCTAAAAACAGAAAAGTTGAAAGCCTTTCCTCTTAAGAACTAGAACAAGTCAAGGACGCCCCCTTTAACCACTCCTACTCAACATAGTACTGTAAGTTTTAGTCAGAGTGATTTGGCAAGAGAAAGAAATAAAGTCTATCTTTGTTGAGAAAGAAGTCAGCTTATCCCACTTTGCAGATAACATGATCTTGTATATAGAAACGCTAAAAAAACCCTTAGAACTGATAAATAAATTCAATAATGTTATAGATTACTAAATCAACATGAAAAATTAGTAGTATTTCTATACACCAGTAATGAACCAACTGAAATAGAAATCTAGAAAACAATCCCATTTACTAATTCCTACAGCCACTCTCCCTGCCCTGGAATAATTTTAACAGAGGAGATGAAAGAACTCTATAAGGAAAACTATGAAACTGACGAGGGTGGCACCTGTACATCAAGGAGTAGGGCACCGGCCCCAGCCAAAAAAACGCCAAAAAAAAAAAAAAAGATACCTGATGAGAGAAATTGAAAAAGATACAAACAAAGGGAAACATTTCATGCTCATAGATCAAAAGAATTAGTACCATGAAAATGATGTAATACCCAAAGCAATCTATGGATACAGTGGAATTCCTATCACAATATCAATATCATTTTCATGGAGTTAGAAAAGACAATTCTAAATTTTGTATGGAACCACAAAAGACTCAGAATAGCCAAAACAATATCAAGCTAAAGGAACAAAAGGAGAGATATCACACTACCTGAATTCAGAATATACTATGAAGTTTTAGTAATCAAAGGAGCTTGGTATTGGCTCAGCGTCTATAGCTCAGTGGCTAGAGTGCCAGCCACATACACTGGGGCTGGTGGGTTCAAACCCAACCTGGGCGTGTCAAACAACAATGACAACAACAACAACAAAGTAGCCAGGCATTGTGGAGGGTGCCTGTAGTCGCAGGTACTTGGGAGGCTGAGGTAAGAGAATCACATAAGCCCAAGAGTTTGAGGTTGCAATGAGCTGTGACTCCATGGTAGTCTATCGAGGGCGATATAGTAAGACTCTCTTTCAAAAACAAAACAAACAAACAAAAAAACCCAGCTGGGTATTGTTTCAAAAACAGACACCTAGACCCATGGAACAGAATGGTGAACCCAGAAATAAATACACATATTTACAACTAGCTGATTTTTGACAAAGGCACCAAAAAACATACATGAGGGAAAGGATGCCCTCTTCATTATATGGTGCTGGATAAAAGGATATCCATTTGCAGAAGAATAAAACTAGATCCCTCTCTTAACCATGTACAAAAATCACTTCAAAATGGATTAAAGACTTAAATGTTTAAGACCCAAGCTTATAAAACTAGTAGGAAAAAACATGTGGGACATGCTTCAGGACACTTGTCTAGGCTAAGATTCTATGGCTAAGATTTCAAAAATAAAGGTAACAACAACAAAAATAGATAAATGAAGAAACCAGGAGTGGCAGCTCTTAATTGTAAGCCTAGTGCTCTGAGAGACTAAGGCAGGAGGATCTCTTGAGACCAGGCCTTTAAGACCGGCCTAGGCAACATAGCAACATCCTGTCTCTACAAACAACAACAGAAAAGCTAGCCAGGTGTAATGGTGTGTGCCAGTAATCCCACCTACTTGGGATGTTTTAAGTGGGAGGATTGTTTGAACCTACCTAGAATTTGTGAGCTGTGATTGTGCCACTGCACTCCAGCCTGAACCTTTATAGTTGACCACCTCCTAAAGTTGACATAATTTTCATAGACCAGACAGGGACCACCTCTACGTATCAATACAGTAGACCTACTTCCTATGTTGTCTAGCTTTCCAGCTTGTTACAGTTCCTTGACTGGTCAGCTTACAGAGGTTCTACTGTATTTAAAGAAAAATAAAGCATCTCATTTATAATTTATGTTTTTAATAATTGTATATATATTTAACTAGTTGGATATAAACTTTAGTTTCCTGTTTTTTTAGGCAATATGCCACTAGAAAAATATCTCAGTATCAAAATATATTTGACATATAATGATGTATTTATGAGACATAAATTTAAGTCTTTAAATTTTGGGGGGTCATAAAATGAATTAATTGAAGCTATAAAAAAGAAGCAGCATAATTGGTAAAATAATTAGGAAAGGATATTTAGCATATTTCAAAAGATTTCAAACAGGAGGAGCAGGACACTTTCTTTATAAAAAGTTGTACAGGAAATAAGATTCTCAAACTATAACTAGAAATGTAACATTACAGAATATCTTATAAAATACAGAGATAGAAATAAAGAACTCTGTAGGCTAGAAGTCTGAAAATTATGAATAATGACCAGATATTTATGTTTAAATTTATAGTTTCTAGGTATGAGAATCATATTACTATGCACATCTTTCAAATCAGTGGGCAGTATTCCTATTAACCATGTATAGTATCATCTTCTACAAAGTCTTCAGAGGTACATGTGAATTTTGATACATTAAGACTATTTAGGACATCACTACAAACATTTTGTATTTTTTCTTGCTTTTCTAGCTATTTTGAAATATGTGGCAATTTATTAACTATAGTAAGCCTACTGTACTATAGAACACTAGAACATAATCCTTCTATTGACCTGTATGTTAGTACCCATCAACCAACCTTTCTTCCTCCCCAAATGCTCACCTTCCCCAGGGTCTGGTAATTTCATGATATGATATCAACTTGTTCAGCTTGCACATGAAGGAGAGTCAGGCAGTAGTGTCTTTCTCTGCCTGGCTTATTTCACTAAACTAATGACCTACAGTTCCGTCCATGTTGTTGCAAACAGCAGGATTTCATTCTGTTTTTTTTTTTGTTTGTTTGTTTTGGGTTTTTTTGTGTGTGTGGAGACAGAGTCTCACTCTATCGCACTCGTTGGAGTGCAGTGGAGTCACAGCTCACAGCAACCACCAGCTCTTGGGCTCAAGCGATTCTCTTGCCTCAGCCTCGCAAGTAGCTGGAACTACAGGCGCCTGCCACAGCGCCCAGCTAATTTTTGATGCAGTTTGGCCAGGGCCAGGTTTGAACCTGCAGCCCTCGGTATATGGGGTCAGCGCCCTACTCTCTGAGCCACAGAATAGCTGAATAGTATTCCATTTTGTTTATAGACCATGTTTTCTTTATCCATTTATCTATTAATGGACACTTAGTTTGCTTCTGTTATCTTGGCTATTGTGAAGAGTACAAGTATGGGAGTACAAGTATGCCCTTTGATACACTGATTTCCTGTCCTACTGATAATGCTGGATTATATGGTAGTTCTATTGTTAGTTTTTTGAGAAAATTTCATACTGTTTTTCACAATGGCTGTACTAATTTACATTCCCAACAGTGTATAAGAGTTCTTTTCCAACATTTGTAATCTTTTTGTCTTTTTGATGATAGCCATTCTAACTAGTTAAGATATCATTTCCTTGTTTTTTAATTTGCATTTCCCTGATAATTAGTAATGCTAAGCAATTTGTCATATTTCTTGGCCATTTGTAGGTCTTTGAGAGATGTCTAATCAGATCCTTTGCCCAGTTTGATAGGATTATCATTGAGATTTTTGCTGTTGAGTTGGTTGAGTTTCTTATATTCTAGTGATAAGCCCCCTGTCCAGTGAATAGTTGACAAATATTTTCACCCATCCTACAGTCTCTATTTTCATCCTATTATTTCCTTTACTATGCAGAAGCTTTTTGACTTAATACAAACCCACTTTTTTTAGTAGCTGGGATGGACATTCTTCAAGTCCACAGAAGAACATTTTTTCTTTGGGATATTCCCAAGAAAAATTTTTGAGTCAAAGAATGTATTAAATCCTTTAAGAAAAGTATACCACTTTAATTGAATTTTACAGTAAAGTTACCATTTTCATATTGTTATGCTAAATGAAATCTGTAGCTCAAAATAACTTGGCTTAGGGGGGTACCTAAAGTACTATATGATCCTGTGGTTCCCAACCCCTGGCTACGGACAGGCACTGGTCCATGTTCTATTAGGAACAGGACAGTGCGGCATCACCACCTGAGCTCTGCCTCCTGAATCCTTCCCACCACCCACCCTGCTCTCAGACTGTGGAAAAGTTGTCTTCCATGAAACTGGTCCCCACTACCAAAATGATTTCAGTTCATGGCTTGTTAGGAATGAGGCCATGCAGCAGGAAGTGAGCAGTGGGTGAACCAGCAGTGTGTCATCTATATCTACAAAGGCTCCCCATGTTCGGCATCACCACCTGAGCTCCACCTCCTGTCCTAACACCACTTCCCACCAAAATCAGTGGAAAAATTATATTTTATTAAACTGGTCCCTGGTGCGAGAAAGGTGGGGGAATCTCTGGCATAATCAATTAAAAACTTAAGATTTATGTATCTGATAATATCTGGGAAAAAATAATCTGATAACTAAACCACTTTATTTCTGAGAAAAAAATGGTTTGAACTATTTTGCTTGGTTCTGTCCTATTTTGTTATTTTACACATGAATTAATTTATTTAACAAATTCATTCCTGAATGTTATCTTTGTGCCAAAGGTTTTCCAGGCACTGGAAGAACAAGGTCTCCATTCTCATCAAATTTCCATTCTATTGCAAAAAGATAGTAAAAGTATAACTTGAGGCTTTGGCAAGTACTGTGAAGGAAATAACACAGGAAAATATAATAGAGTTATAAGACAGATACGTGTGAGTTTGTGGGAACGTTAGGTAGTGTGGCCAACAAAGCCTTCTCTCAGGTTATATGTGATAGTTTTTCGTACATATGAATGATGATAGGGAACCAACATTCCAGGGGAAGAGATTTTCACCCAGAGAGAATAGCACATGAAAATATTTTGAGGTAAGAATAAAATTACTTGGAAGTATAGAAAGTATATTTGTTTGACAAGGTCTTGGTAAACATAAAAGTAATAGCAGACAATGTGCCTGCTTCAGATATGAATATGCACTTAACAGAAAATTCTGATTAATGTGAAAAGATATATTGTTACGTTTATTAAAACTAAGCTTCAGGATACATTGAAACTTTATTTTATGCATTTTCCAAAATCCCTTAAGTAAATTTTCTTTTTTTTTTTGAGAGTTTCACTGTGTTGCCCTTGCTGTGGCATCACAGCTCACAGCAACCTCAAACTCTTGGGCTTAAGCTATTCTCTTGCTTTAGCCTCCCAAGTAGCTGGGACTACAGGTGCCCACTACAACACCCGGCTACCTTAAGTAAATTTTTAGTAAATTATGTAACACACACTTAGAAAAGCTTACATAGCTTTGTAACTTAGGAATGTTTACAACTGTTATGTATTTGTAAAAATTAAAAATTAAGGAAAAATGTTTATAAACTGAATTACCAATGTAATCCTTATGCAAAGAAACAGAACATAATCAGCATCTCTGAAGTGCCCGTAATCATCCCCTCTTGGCAATCCCTTCTCCCCATGCTACCTCTTTTTTTCTCTTGCTCAACATTATGTTTGTGAAAGTTTCACTTAGATCTTTAAAACACTTTTTGTACTTCATTTCTAGGGTTATATATAATTACATTGCCTGAATATAATTACATTACAGCAGTTTGTTCATTCTACTTTAAATACAGAAAGTAATAAGAATTGAGTTGTTGCCAGTTTAGAAACAAATAACTCGCCTAATGAAGGGTTTTATACATGTGTTTGGTAATGTATGCATGCATTTTGGTTGGGTAATAGTAGGAGTAAAATTGCCAGGTTATAGGCTGTGCATATATATTCAGTGTATTTTGTCAGACATATTTTCAGAATGCTTGTACAGTTTATTCTTTCCACAGCACTATTCCAGTTGCTCATTATTGCCAGTGTTTGGTATTGTGACTCTCTTTCATTTTAACCATTTCAGTTTTAATTTTCTATTTTTTCTTAATGTGTGAAAAGAAATAGATACTTTTGGCTATTTTGACAGCTCTTTGCGTGCAGTGCTTATAGTTTGCCAACTTTTTCTTTAAGATTACTCCTCGTAGGAGTGCTATAAATATTTGGGTAAAAGTTCTTTTTAAGATATAGTGGCTTGTCTTTTCATTATTTAATGGTGCCTTTTGATGAACCTAAGTTCTTAACTTTAATGTACTTAAGCTTAACAAACTTTTTCTTGAAGTTAGCTATTTTTCAGCTCTTTTGACAAAATTTTCCTTTCTGTGAAATAAAACATATATTCCCTTTTTCTTCTCTTTTACCTTTTACATTTAGATCTACAGTACATATGGAGCTTTTGTGTATGTAGTACATGTAACAATTAAATAGTTGTCTTTTTTCTCACATGGCTACTCAGTTGAATCTGTATCACTTGTTTTAAAAAAATGTATTTTTCAGCTCGGCGCCTGTGGCTCAGTGGGCTAGGGCACCAGCCACGTACACCTGAGCTCGCGGGTTCGAGTCCAGCCTGGACTCGCCAAACAACAATGGTGGCTGCAACCAAAAAATGGCCGGGCGTTGTGGTGGATGCCTGTAGTCCTGGCTACTTGGGAGGCGGAGGCAGGAGACTCGCTTGAGCCCAGGAATTGGAGGTTGCTGTGAGCTGTGATGCCAC
>CAUYON010115061.1:0-10658 GCA_963573935.1 Arctocebus calabarensis | reverse complement strand
GGGTTGCTCATTTGTCAGAGTGCCATTATTAGAGCTGTCATTCTTTTCTATTCTTTTCTCTCTTTTTCCTTCTTTCTCTCCAGATCTCAGTTACAAAAGACCGTAGCGGCTGTTTTAAGAAGATTCTCCAGGTTATGGTCTGGGAAGTAAACAAGATTTTCAATGGAGTCAAAGATTCTAGACTCTTGAATGTAATGATTTTCAAATACCATCTCCCTTTAAAATCATCAGAAAGGCTGGCATGGTGGCTCATACCTATAATCCTAGCACTCTGGGAGGCTAAGGCAGGAGGATTGCTTGAGCTCAGGCATTAGAGACCTCCTGAGCAAGAGTGAGACCCTGTCTCTATTAAAAATGGAAAAATTAGCCAGTTGTGGTGGTAGGTATCTATAGTCCCAGCTACTTGGGAAGTTGAGGCAGCAGGATTGCTTGAGCCTAGGGAGTTTGAAGTTGCTGTGAGCTAGGCTGATGTTGGGGCACTGTAGCCTGGGAAATAGAGAGAGACTCTGTCCCACCAAAAAAAAAAAAAAGGAAGAAGAAGAAGCTATCCTGTAGAAATTACAGAGAGCTCAGTTAAGTACTTCTGTATGTGCTATTTCACAAAAGCTTATTGAAGATATGAGGGCTCATGGCAAAAAGTATTGTAACAGAAAGAAATGACAATCTAAACACGAAATTTGAGACTGGGTCACAAAGGCTACTGCTCTGTCAAGAGTCTATCAGATGTGCTGCATCTTAACTAGGGGTTGTGTGCTATTTCTCTAAAGTTGGCTGGTCTGCTTGGAAATTCCAGAGTCCACTTGCTTCTCCAGATAGGGATGTCTGTGTCTTCAGTTTTAACTCTGTCAACATCTTTATTATAATTGTGAAAATTTTTTTCTAAAGAAGACACCCAGCTCATATTGAAGAATCTTTGGCTTATTTATGCAGAGACTCATTAGCTCATTTTCTACTAACATGAAAAGCAAATGAGATAGTGCTATCAGGTCGGTTCTTGTATCCTCCCGATTTTTTCATGAAGAGATGCATGTTTGAGCACTGATTTCTGATGCTTCCCTGTCTGTCTTGGCTGCCACCTGTTTTCTTCTGACATAACTTCATTCCTTACCTCACATTAGTCTGCTTTTCCCCCCATTTTTATGGTTAGAGTTCTCCTGGCATCTTAACAGTGTTTATCCATTTGCCTCAAATAAGAAATGTATATAAAAATATAAATATATTTAAAGACATAATGTGTCTTGTGTATAAGACACTCTTTTTTGTCTCTAGGTTTTAAACAATTAGGGGAATCAAACACCAGGATCATTAGACAATCAGAGAATCAAAATAATAGTTTTGTTTCTAGTTTACCCTCCTCCAGCTACCCCTAGAACCAGAGCTGCTGGGAAACTTTGTAGGACAATATTTAACATCAATAATCAAACAGAGCTCTAAACTTCACTTTGTGTAGAGCTCTACAGAACAATGGCATCCTCAGAAACTCCTTGGTCTACTCTGTTTGCAAGATGAAGAACTGAAATTCAGATTCTGTTAGGTACAGATATGTTGAGAGAGTTAAAAATATATATTATTTAAGGCATTCATTTTGAAAACCCTCACAATAACTGTGTCCCAATGAATAGCCATTATTCTCTAGCTTTATGAAGGAGGAAAAACGAGAAACATTGACCTAGTCTGGTTTAACCCAATTTTAAACACATGGAGAGGCTGATGGAAATGGGGGAAAGGGGTACAGTGGACAAGAAGGATTTCCCCTAATAAGGATCTGAGCTTGAATTCTGATTTTTTTTATATGAGCATAAATATGTAATCTCATTGAACCTATTTCCTTATCTATAAAATCAGACTATAATACTTTTCAGCATTTTTGTGAGGATTAAGTGAAATAATATATATAAAAGGGGTAACATAGTGCCTGTGACACTCAGATAGTTTATAGACACAGGCTTTGCGACTTCATTTTATCTGCTTCCTATCTCTCCTAATCCTACAAAATACTTCATCTTCATAGTACATATCAACCTATCTGTAAATTTTTTATGACCTCTAGCATTCAGTCATTATATCACCCTCTAGTGGAAAAAGATAAAAATGGAGAAATAGATAAATACTTAAAAAAGGGTTCGCAGGAGGATTGGGAACATACTATAATACGCTGCACCTATCTTCAATAAAAATATGTCATAATATTCTAAGCAGATGCTATTCACACATCTTCCTAATTGATAGGTTTGTATCATTTCCTTTCAATAGAATTTAAGCCATTTCTCTAAACTTCTAATCTTTAAATAAAGCTTCTATACAGTTAAGCACCTTGTGAATCTTCCATATGTATTCCAGTCTGAATTTTTGCTCATTTTATTTCTAATTAGTTCCTGTCAGTATAGGTTAAAAAATATTTTTAACGTTATTGTAAACCATAATAACTATAAATGTTGGTCTTGTTTAAATCTGTATCTGATTCATTGCAAGTGATCTGATTCATTGCATCATCATTCTTACCATATTTAAGAGATGGGGTCTTGCTGTGTTGCCTAGGCTGGCCTTAAACCCCAGAGTTCAAGCAACCCTCCTCTGTAGCTGGGACATCACTGTGCCCAGCTAAAAGATTATTTTAATTATGGGTTTTCATTGTAGACTAAAGAATAGTCTTATCACAGAATGGGGAATTTTAATACATTTTTATAGAGTTCCATTGGTTTGTACTATGCAAATGATAAACTTCTCTGAAGTATTCATAAACACCACAAATAGTTATCCTCAAAATGTTCCTTAGGCAACTTGTTTCATTTTTATATAATTGTAATGATCTGATCCTTTTTGATGTTGTTTTGGTTGGTAGTAGGGAAGACAGTATGAGGAAAGAGAATAAAATAATTTATCATGATGGGTTCTGTTTTTATTTAGTATATTACTTTAAAATTATATCTCAAGTTCCCATTGTGTACCCAAGCCTTTGTTTGAGTTTTGTATTTCTAGCTGTCTTTTGGGCATAATGTTGAGTGGCTCACTGAAAAGTAAAACTATTTTTTTCCCCCAAACCAATCTTTTATTTTCTTCTTTAAGATTTTCTTATGTCTGTTAATATCCCAGTGTTCTGACCACTTTGTAGAAAAATGGTTTAACTTTTCTTACTGTGTAAGCCTCTGGGTCTTCTGAAGAACAGACAGATTTGAACACTTCATTTCCCTTTTTCTTACCCCAATGCATTTGTAAGACAAAAATTGGAAAGTCAATGTTTAAAAATGTTAAAAGCATCTTTGCTTAGATTTCTATTTGTACCAGGCTATAATGTGTTTCTAACAATGAGTTGGCAGTATAAATGATTGGATGAATTTTTTAAAATGAATTTTTAGCTCTGTGTAGATAAACTTAACATAAATTATCTGGTGCCCCATTTCCCATTGATGAACCCAAATCCATATATGCACACTTTCTTTCTGCCTAATTTAATTTCCATGCCTTTCCACTTGTTTTGAATGATGGCCTTTACTGCCAGCTAGCCAGATCCTTTAAATCCCAGTCTAGATTTCTTCTCTATCTTTACACCTTTCTAGATTTAGAAAATTAAGTTCCTCTAACTCCATCATTGGTTCTCTTCCTGGTATAGTTTGTTGGATATTACCTTGCGATTTTTGGGCAAGCTTTGCATTCAGATGATATTTAATTATTTCAGTTTCTTGAGCAGTAGAAATTTGATTTAGGTTGAGAGTTAAAATTTCACTAATTATAATGTAAACAATTGTCCTTTCACCTCTTAAGATATATTCAAGCTAGACTTGTAAATAGACATGTTATTTTTAAGTTGAGTTTAAGGCTCGAGTATTCAGTATATGTACAGATAGTTGCACTGAATAATTTTATAACACAGCAGTAGTAGAGAAGGACGGCCCTAGGGAGAAGTTAAAAATTCCACTTTAGGAACTATTTTGCTAGCATGCAGAAGTCAATTGAAGGCAACTCATACAGATATTAAAAAATCACATTTTGAAGAATATTTAATAACAGGAAATATACTTACAAATATTTTATTAAGCATGTAGATTCAGAATTATGAATTTTGAATTATGAAGCAATTATACGTTACTGTGGATTACATCTATATCTATATCTCTCTCTATATATATATACAGAAAAAGATCAGAAGAAATTATACCAAATGTTAGGAATTATCTCTGAGTGGTTGAATAAAGGTTATTTCTTTTTCTTCCTCATGTACATTTCAGAATTTCTCAACCTTGTTACAATAAGTATATATGACTATTATTTATTAGAAAAATAACTGCATCTGATAGGAGCCAATGATTACTCTACATAGGCTTTTTTAATGGCTTTCATATAATGCTTCTAATGGAGGACTGGATAAAAAGATGTCTCTCACAAGAAACAGCATTATCTCTGCATGAAAATAATGGAAAGAGCGCTGAACACTTTCAAGTTCTAGTATAACCAATTTTTCACATTTCCAGGGCTCAGATATTGCCCTGGCAATTCTCTAAAGTCACCTTAACACATTAGAATTAAAAGAATAAAAGTTGGCATAGTAGTACCTTTTCTTGTTTTTAAGACTTTTTTTTTTAATATATGGTTTCTTTAAAGTGTAATGTTGCCTTGATAGCACTTTTGGCTTCCTATAGTACATGAGTATTTTTCATTTAAAAACCTTTCTATGAATAGTGTCAGAGTTATTTAAAATATGATTCTAAAGTGCCCAGTGCTTTACCAGGAAATCACTAATGTTTTCCTTTTCCTCCCCTCTCTTATTCCCAACTGCCCATTTCATCAAACTAATTAATATATTTAAACTGGGGCAGCGCCTGTGGCTCAGTGAGTAGGGCGCCGGCCCCATATACCAAGGGTGGTGGTTGAACAGCAGCAAAAAAATAGCCGGGTGCTGTGGCAGGCACCTGTAGTCCCAGCTACTTGGGAGGCTGAGGCAAGAGAATCACCTAAGCCCAAGAGCTGGAGGTTGCTGTGAGCTGTGACATCACGGCACTACTGAGGGTGACAAAGTGAGACTCTGTCTCACCCCTCACCCCAAAATATATATATATTTAAACTGATTAGGTTTTTTACCCTAATTTTAAGTCTTCTAAGATAGAATGTAAATTGGAGGGCACCTTTGAGTTCACCAAGTCCAAACCTGTGCCTAGTAGGGATTACAGACTTGGGATTACAAGTGATATCACAATAGGATACTACACTGTAAGGTACTACCTTCAAATTTTAGATAGTTCTTTATGTTAGAGTTCTTTATTTTATGTTGATACCTGTTACTCTGCTTTGATTCTTGTTCTCCCATACAGTGCAATGACAACACTTTTTGAATGGGAAGACTGCTGTAATATGTATTCATCTGTAATCTTCTCTTCCTTAGTTTGAATATCCTCAGTGTGTTTCTAGGATCATCAACCTGGATGTGTTCTCAACTTCATGTCCTGAAGTTGACCTGGTGCTGCTGAGAAGCAGTAGAGCTCGACTATCACCTGTCTTTTATTATGGACTATCATGGAAGATGACACTGATAACATTGATATCCTTAGTAGTAGTAATAAACCATTTATTGAACACCCTTTACGGTGTGTTAGGACATTGTGCTAAATACATATATATTCTCATTTAATCTTAACAGTCCTGTGATATTATTTCTAATTTTTAATCCTGTATCAGAGATGAAAAGTAAGGAGAGGTTAAATGATTAATGATCATGCAACTAGTAAGTAGTGGAGCTAGGACTGGAATTCAGACCTTATTTTGAGTCTGGGTTGTACTTTCATTAATATTTGAAAATTCAGTGAAACAATAATACTGATTTGGGGATGGGTTGGCTGTAGAAGAACCCATAAAGCTACTGCCCCGTGTGTGGGGAACCTTTTCATGTTGGAAGGCTATATTAATTTAGCTGTATTCAAATTCAAAAACTGAGGGCTCATGCCTATAATCCTAGCACTTTGGGAGGCTGGGGCCATGGGATTGCTTGAACTCAGGAGTTTGAGGCCAAACTGAGCAAGAGTAAGACCCTATCTCTGCTAGGAACAGAAAAACTAGCCAGGCACAGTGGTGTGTATGGCTATAGTCCCAGCTACTTGGGCCGCTGAAGCAGGAGGATGGCTTGAGCCAGCAGTTTAAGGTTGCAGTGAGCTACAGTGACCCCAGGGTACTCTAGCATGACTCTGCAAAAAAGAAGAAAAACTTCAATTAGATATATTTAAAAATGGAGGGGTTCCAAAATGGTAGTTTAGAGACATTGTCTTACCAGCCACTCTTGGTAAAGTTGGGGAGAGAAGGGATCAGCCACTTCTGCCTGGATTATCCTGTCCAGAAATAGTATTGCAAAGGCACAGAGTGACAGCATGGGACATGAGTGAAAAAAAGCAAAGGACCATTTCAACCTCAAAGCATAGAAGCAAAGATGATCAAAGGGAAGAGGAAGTAAGAGAAGTAAAAGGAAGGAAATGAAGAAGTAACACACATGAGGAGGAACCAACCAAAAAACAATGGCAACATGAAGAATCAGAACAGATCAACTCCCCCACGGGATTGCAATGTGGTTACCATAGAACATCCCAACTATAAAGAAATTATGGAAATGACAGAAATGGAATTCATATTATAGATGGCAAAAATGATAAAGGGAATTGAAAGGAAAGTGGAAAACCATCAAAAGGAAATTAAAAAATTCACCTAAGAAATAAATTTAAGACAAGATAAAGCCTCCAAAGACCTGGACAAAACTAGAAAGAATATAACGGAGCTTAAAGAGTTGAATTCATTCAGGGAATTTCGAAATGCAGTAGAAATTTTAAGCAACAGATTTAACTATGGAGAGAAAATAATCTCCAGAAGTTAAAGACAAGGTCCTTGAGCTAACCCAGTCATTTAAGGTGGCAGAAAAGAAGAGCATAAAAGCAGAGCAATCTTTTGAGAATCATGGAACTACACAGAGCATATAAAGATACAAATTATGGGTATCCCTGAAGGAGAAAAGAGAGTCCTAATGGCATGGAAGCCCTAGTCAATGATGTTATAGCTGAAAATTCTCTAAGTATTGCCAAGGATCCAGACATACACCTATTAAACAGGTACTGAACCCTGGGTTGACTCAGTTCAAACAGAGCATCTCCTAGATCCATTGTTTTTAACCCAGTTAAAGCCAAATGAAAGAGAAAATTCTGCAAGCAGCAACTGAACTATAAGGACAAGCCAATCAGGGTTACAGTGGAAACCTTATAAGCCAAAAGAGCATGGGGTCCCACCTTCATTCATCTCAAACAAAACAATTGAGCGGCTAGGATTGTGTATTGTATAAAACTAAGTTTCATATTTGATAGAGAAACCGAATCTTTTACTGACAAGCAAACATTGAGGAAATTTGCCATACAAGAGCTGCTCTGCAAGAGTACACACACCGATACTATAGGCAAACCAACACGGTGGACCATCAGCAAAATAAAGACTCTTGTAAGCTAAAATACAAAGGCTAGCTTCCACAATGGGCCAAATGGTAAAATAAGGCAACAGACCTCTATATAACAAGACAGATAGAACTCCTCCCTAGTTTTCAATTCTCTCAATAAATGTGAATAGCTTGAAGTCTCCACCAAAAACACACAGGTTGGCCGACTAGATAAAGAAGTATAAGCCAAGTAGTTGTTGGCTTCAGGAAATACATCTAACCCCCAAGGACAAATCAAGACTCAAGGTGAAATGTTAGAAAACAGTATTTCAGGCAAATGGAAAACAAAAGAAAGTGGGAGTCATTGGTCCTTTTCATAGATACAGTTGACTTTAAAGCAACAAAAATAAAGACAGGGAAGCACCTGTAGCTCAGTGGGTAGAGACTGGCAGGTTTGACCCCCATCCAGGCCAGCTAAATCAATAATAACAGCTGTAACAACAACAACAAAAATAGCTGGGCATTGTGATGGGTGCCTGTAGTCTCAGCTACTTGGGAGGCTGAGGCAAGAGAATCACTAAAGCCCAAGAGTTTGAGGTTGCTGTGAATTGTGATGCCATGGCACTCTATCTGGGCTACTTGAGACTCTGTCTCAAAAAAAAATGAATAAATAAACAAAAAGAAAGATAAAGATGAACACTATATACCGGTCAAGAGACCAGTAAAACAATAAGACATTTCAATCCTAAACATTAATTCCCTCAGATTTATAAAATGAACCCTACTTGATCTGAATAACATGATGACCTATAACATGGTAATAGCAAGAAACTTTAACACTCCACTGACAGAACTGGATAGATCTTCCAAGCAGAAATTAAACAAACAATGAACTTAAACATGACTCTATTACAAATGGGTTTAACAGATATATACAGAACATTTCACCCCCAGCCTCCTGAATATATGTTCTTCTCATCAGTGCATGGATCATTCTCCATTATCAGTTTTGCCCTAGGACACAAACCAAACCTCAACAAATTTGAAAGAATAGAAATTATGCCTTATATCCTTAAAGAGCACAACAGAATAAAAGTAGAACTCAATTCTAATGCAAACACACATCGCCACAAATATTCATAGGAACTAAACAGCCTTTTGCTGAGCAAGAGCTGGGTCAAGTAGGAGAGTAAGAAGGAAACCATTAGATTCCTGAACAAAATGACAATGAAGCCACAAGCTATCAAAACCTGTGGGATGCTGCAAAAGCCGTTCTAAGAGGGAAATTTATTACATTAAATGCCCACATCCAGAAATCTGAAAGAATGTAAATCAACAATGTAATAAATCATCTCAAGAAATGGGAAAAGGAAGAGCAATCTAATCCCAAACCCAGTAGAGAAAAGAAGTAACCAAAATTAGATCAGAACTAAATGAAGTTTAGAACAACAAAAAAATCATTTAGAAAGTTGACAAAACAAAAAGTTCTTTGAAAAGAAAAATAAAATTGATAGCTCCTTGGTCACATTAACTAGAAACAGAAAAGTAAAATCTCTAATAAGCTCAGTCAGAAATGAAACAAGAACAAATACCACAGAGATACAAAAGATGATCACTGGGTACTACAAAAAACTATGTGCCCAGAAGTTTGAAGATCCCACTATCTCCCTAGACCAAATCAAGAGGAAATAGAACTCTTGAACAGACCAGTATCAAGCACCAAAATTAAAACAACAATAAAAAAGGCTCCCAACAAAAAAAAGTCCTGGACTAGCTCTCTTCAAAGAGCTTAAACATTTTGCAGAACCTATTCCAAAACATTGGGAAGAAAGGACCTCTCCCTAACTCTTTCTACAAATCAGATATCACCCTGATACAAAAACCAGGAAAGAACACAATAAAAAAGAAAACCACAGACTAATACCATTAATGAATATAGACGCAAAATTACTCAGTAAAACCTTTGAATTCAGCTATACATCATAAAAATAATTCATCATGACCCAAGTGGATTTTATCCCAGGGATTCAAGACCTGTTCACCATACACAAATTCATAAACATAATTCGTCACAACAGAAGTGAAAACAAAGGCCATACAATCATCTCAATAGATGCAGAAAGAGCATTTGACAAAATTCAGCATCTTTTTTTGAAAGAACACTTAAGAAAATAGACATAGATTGGACATTTATTAAACTGATAGAAGCCATCTATGACAAACCGACAGCCACTACTTTATTAAATGGAGACATACAGAAAGCTCTTCCACTTAGAACTACATCCAGAGAAGGTCATTCACTATTACCACTGCTTCAGCTTAGTGCAGGAATTCCTAGCCAATGCAATCAGGCAGAAAAGGATATCAAGGGTATCCAGATGGGGACCGATGAGGTCAAAGTATTGCCCTTTGCTGATGATATGATCTTATGCTTAGAAAATCCCAAGGCTTTTGAAGTGATCAAGAAATACAGTAATATCTCAGTATATAAATTAGTGTTCACAAATCAGTAATCTTCACATATCACAATAAGAGTAAAGCTGAGAATCAAATAAAAAATGCAATAACCTTCATAGTAGCATTGAAGAAAATGAAATACCTTGAAATATACTTAACAAAGGATCTGAAGGATCTCTACAGAGAGACTATTGGACATTGAGAAAAGAAATCACAAAGGATGTTAACAAATGGAAGAATGTCCCATGCTCATGGCTGGGAAGAATCAACATTTAAAAAAGTGACTTTACTCAAAGCAATCCACAGATTTAATGTAATCCCCATTAAAATACTAATGTCATACTTTGAAGTTCTTGGAAAAAAATAGTCCTATGTTTCATACAGAACCTTAAAGGAACCTGAAATAGCCAACATAATTCTATAAAATAAGAACAAATCTAGAAGCATCACATTACCAGACTTAGGTTATATTACAAGTCTGTAGTGGTTAAAACAGCATGGTAGTACTATAAAAATAGAGACAGATCAGGCTCGGCACCTGTGGCTCAACGGGCTGAGGCTCCAGCCACGTACACCTGAGCTGGCGGGTTCAAATCCAGACCGGGCCTGCCAAACAACAATGATGGCTGCAACCAAAAAATGGCCGGGCATTGTGGCGGGCGCCTGTAGTCCCAGCTACTTGGGAGGCGGAGGCAGGAGACTCGCTTGAGTCCAGGAATTGGAGGTTGCTGTGAACTGTGATGCCCTGGCACTCTATCCAGGGTGACAGCTTGAGGCTCTGTCTCAAGAAAAAAAAAAGATCCAT
>CAUYON010115058.1:0-18096 GCA_963573935.1 Arctocebus calabarensis | reverse complement strand
TTATTTATTTATTTTTTGACACAGAGCCTCAAGCTGTCACCCTGGATAGAGTGCTGTGGCATCACAGCTCACAGCAACCTCCAATTCCTGGGCTCAAGCAAGTCTCCTGCCTCCGCCTCCCAAGTAGCTAGGACTACAGGCGCCCGCCACAATGCCTGGCCATGTTTTGATTGCAGCCGACATTGTTGTTTGGCAGCCCAGGCTGGATTCGAACCCACCAGCTCAGGTGTATGTGGCTGGCGCCTTAGCCCGTTGAGCTATAGGCGCCGAGCCAACAAAGAAGTGGTTTTGAGAGTTCTGTACCATAAGCCTATGAACGTGCTTCCTAAGTTGTGAACATTTCACAGACACTAAACCATGATCGTCAGAACTTAGGTAGGGGAAGGTATTCAGTGGGGGCAATTTTGTTCCTCACCTGGAGGACACTGGACTATGTCTGTGAATTGTTTTGGTTGTCGCAAATACTGAGAGGGAGGTGGGTGGGGACAGTGCTGGCATCTAGTTGGTAGAGGCCAAGATGCTGAAAAATATTCTACCATATGTGGGACAGCCCCTCATAAGAGGGAATTACCTGATCCCAAATGACAATGCTGCCAAGTTGTAGGAAACCAAAACAGACTGCACCCAAAATGGGTGGTAACTTTCACATCTTCCCACATTTTTACTTCTAGTGATTCCAAGTGGATGCATTATAATTTGCTTCGAACATTCTTCCTTGGTAGGAATGTGACTTGCAATGCTAGCTGTTTACCCTCCCACATCTTTGCCCTTGATGACTATGATAACCCAAGATAGACCAAAATTTTCCATAACCCCTCTGGGGGCAGTGTCACTTACAGGTAGCACATACTCGGTGTCACAGACTCAGAACTTACCTGAATTTTTGATTCCCGAAGGCCTATTTGTTTAGCCAGTTTCTTCCTGGTAGCAATATCAGGGAATGGGTTTCTCTCAAAGCCTTGAACCAGTTTGCTTCTCTGATTTCTTGTGATGGCTGCCAGGTCTGATTTGGCTTTTTTGGGTATGCATTTCTGACACCAACACTGAGGCTGGTCGTGCTTCTGGGTTTCATCTTTTCCCGAGGAACTTTCTGACTTTAATTGTCTCTGTTGTTTCATTCTTTAGTTTTTAAACCAGCTCTGGATTTTAGATTCTGGAACAGCAATGTCTTTGGCCAGTTGTTCCCTGGCAACTTTGTCAGAGTGGGAGTCACGGCTAAACCGTGCTAGGAGGGTATCCTTTTGATTCTGGTTATAAAAAACCCGGTCTCCATGGGTTTCTGTCTGTAGCATGCCACTTGAAGGGCTGTTGGAATTCATCTTGGGAAGATGAGCTGGGAGAGACTGAGCAGCTCCCAAAACTAAATATTTATTCTTAAATGAATTCATGTATTTGATTTGTAAATAGTGATTTTGAACAGTGTTTCAATAAGAGGAATAGGATGACTGATAGGGAATAGTATTATAGTATATATTATTTTGTATCATGTCGTTGGCTTAAATTCCTAATTACTGTTATCCTCGTCCTCAGGAACTTTAAATTGTCCATTCATCAATATGAAGTGAGGTTCTTTGCCCAGTGTTAAATGTAATTCTTTCAACATGGTATGATCTTTTGTTTTAACAGAGGAAAGAGAAAGGGCTAATAAAGTATGTACTATCTGTACAGTTGAACACTCTTGTCATTTTTAAATGTCTTAAAAATTATTACTATACCCTAAAGGTAAGTAGCATAGAATTTGCTCATTATCAGATGACAAAGTTGGGGCCTTTTAAGAGGCCTTTTAATTATTGCTTGGTTGGCAATAATTTGGAAGGCAAAGGACTGCTATTTATGGTGGTATTTAATGTCATTTTCAGTAGGTACTAAATTAAAAAGGAAAATGTTAGAATGTGTGCAAAACTGACCATTTTGGAAGATTGTAAGGGTAGAGTTGCGTTTAGTCTTTTCATTCCACAAAAATTTGTAAGTTGGCTTACAGCAGCATTTCCCAAACTGTTGAACATTAGTTCTATATGATAGTAGTAAGTGTCTTTGGGGATGAGAAAATGACAGAGTAGTGGCCAAAGTAAAATGCATTTCTTTACTGCAGAATTATTATTCAGAGCCTTTGTGTTCATGTGCCTATGACCCTTCAAGAAGGAAGATACATTGTACAGTGTTATGTGAATTTACTTGGTCATGGAACTTTGTGAGAACACCTAATAAACATTTCATGATAAGGCTATTGTGTAGTGGAACTGGTATAGCTAAGGAATTAACAAAATGAATCATTTTGTGTGGGGTAGCTTGGCCAATAGTGGAAAAGGACTTTTCTGGGAACAAGATAGGTCTCCAAAGTTAGATTCTCAGAGATGACTGTGACTTCAAAGGTCATCTGATCCAATTGCCAGTAACAGTATTAATAATCACAGCTGCCATTTTTTGAGCACTTGCTGTTTATCAGGCAGTGTTGTCATTCCACATGCATTGTTAATCACTGGTTCTTACTGATTTTTCTCTTCTTCCTAATATTTCCCATTCATCTATTTTTCAACATCTTCTCTACTAAATTTTCCAATTACCAGATTCTCAAAATACACTGTTTTCCCTGTCTTTGGACTAGAGTGCTTCCATTCTCTTTCCTTTCCCCCTTCTCTAGCTTATTCTCTGTATATCCAAAGTTATTTCCTAAAAGGAAAATTCTGATTGTGTCAGTCCCATGCTTAAAACTCTTTAGTTCCTTACCATTGTGTCTAGAATAAATTTCTAGCCCTGTAATCCCAGCACATTGGGAGGCTGAGGTTAGGAGGATCAGGAGCTTGAAGCTAGGAGTTCAAGATCAGCCTGGGCACTACAAAAATGTTCTAAAAGTTAGCTGGGTATGGTGACACATGCCTGTAGTCTTAGCTACTTGGGAGACTGAAGCAGAAGGATTGTTTGCATCCAGGAGTTCAAGGCTGGAGTGAGCTGTGATGGCACAACCATACTCCGGCCTGGGTGAGAGAATGGGACTGTTGCCTCTTACAAACAACGGTTAAAAAAAGAAACAGGTCTAGTATCTGAGCTTTGTCCAGTGATTTGCCTTTTTGACTTCTAGCCTCTTGCCTCTAGGCTGCTTCTATGCTCAACCACACCCCTTCTAGGAATGTGATGCTTTCTATCAAGCTCCTGGCCTTTACACATGCAGTTTGTTTTGTCTTAGTAGGCTTGTATTCTTAGGATTTTAAATCTCCCAAGAAGCCTTCTCTACTAGCCTGAAACTTAGATGGACTTTGGGTTAGGTACTCTGCTATGTCCTACAATAGCGTGATTTCATTTGCTCATGATAACTCTTAACATACAGTATTATGATTGTCTATTTTAGCTTTTCTCTTTCTTACAGTAAACTATAATCTCCTTGAAGACAAGGACTTGTTTAGGCTCCCCAGAGCTTAGTTAGCACAGTGCCTATGCTTGTAAGTATTTATTGAACAAATAAAATTACCCTAATGCTTACAACCTTGCAAGATGTTTTACAGTGTAGGAAGCTGGCCTAGGGGAATTAACGTAGGTCACTGACTAATTTAGGTCACTCAGCTAAAAAGTGGTAAGGAGGGATTAGAATCTAAATCTTGTCTTGCTGCAAAGATGGAGCTTTTTCCTGCTACTGCACATGGCTCGTGTTTCTCATCTTGCCTTTACAGATCCCTGTTAAGTGTTCAAACAGCCTGTGCCTAATACCCCATCCATAGCTTCTGAGGCAGGTTGTGTCATTTTTGGACATCTCCAAGAGCTGATATAGGTCCTTCTGGAATAGTTTTCCATCCTTTGGTCTTACTAAGTAATTTATGCTTTGGAAAATATAACTTATTTTTATTTATTTATTTTAATTTTTTTTTTAATTTTTGGGGATTCATTGACGGTGCAAGAAACCAGATTACACTGATTGCATTTGTTAGGTAAAGTCCCTTTTATAATCGTGTCTTGCCCCCAAAATATAACTTATTTTTTAAAAAAAAGTTCAGAATTTATAATCTACTTAAGGTCTCATTTTTTTTTTCCTCGTTAATTAACTATTTACTGAGCACCAGTGCTGTGTTCCTTTATTTTAATGATATCATCACTCAAAATGTTTCTGGGCCTTCTTTTACTGCTAGAGTCTCTTGAAATATGTCAACTTTGGCTCAGTGCCTGTGGCTCAACAGGCTAGGTGCCAGCCGCATACACCTGAGCTGGCGGGTTCGAATCCAGCCCCCGGGCCCAAACAACAATGACAGCTGCAACCAAAAAATGGCCAGGTGTTGTGGCAGGTGCCTGTAGCCCCAGCTACCTGGGAAGCAGAGGCAAGAGACTCGCTTGAGCCCAGGAATTGGAGGTTGCTGTGAGCTGTGATGCCACAGCACTCTATCCAGGTGACAGCTTGAGGCTCTGTCTCAAAAAAAAGAAATATGTCAACTTTTTTTTTTAATCTTGAACGTGGATTTGATTTAGAAAGTGACTAATAATTGTTTAGGACCAAGTCAGGTGAAGGATATGGGTCAGAAGTTATATTCTGGCAGGCCTTAATTTCTTTGATTTGCTTATTAGAGTTTTTTCTTTGGAGTTTTAAAAAATTTGAACCAAAATTTAAAATGGAAATTTTTTTTTTTTTTTTTTTGTAGAGACAGAGTCTCACTTTATTGCCCTTGGTAGAGTACTGTGGCGTCACACTGCTCACAGCAACCTCCAACTCTTGGACTTAGGCGATTCTCTTGCCTCAGCCTCCCTAGTAGCTGGGACTACAGGCGCCCGCCACAGCGTCCGGCTATTTTTCTGTTTTGCAGTTCGGCCGAGGCCGGGCTTGAACCCACCACCTTCGGTATATGGGGCCGGCGCCCTACTCGCTGAGCCACAGGAGCCGCCCTAAAATAAAATTTTTAAAAAACTGAGTGAATATAGCAACTTGATTTAGATGCATAAGGATGACATTGAAGTATGGCATTAACGTTCTGTGCCTATTAAAATTTTAGTCTCTATTATAAGTAGATTTATTTATTTATTTAAAGACAGAGTCTTACTCTGTCACCCTGAGTACAGTGCTGTGGCATCATAGCTCATAGCAACCTCAAACTCCTGGATTCAAGTGATCCTCTTGTCTCAGCCTCCTGAGTGGGTGGGACTACAGGTGCCCACCACAATGCCTGGCTAGTTTTTCTATTTTTAGTTGAGACAGGTCTCACTTTTGCTCAGGCTGGTCTCGAACTCCTGAGCTCAAGTGATCCACCTACCTTGTCTTCCCAGAGTGCTAGGATTAACAGATGTGAGCCAGCAAGTCCAGCCTATAGGTAGATTTTATACTCTATGGGTAATAGGTTTCCTGCTCTGTACCCTTACACAAGGGTCCTCTTTGAACCCTTTTCACTTTGGAACAAGTAGTTCTTCTAGGGGGCTTTTCACAGGAGAAAGCTTTGTCAACATTAATAAATTCTTGCAACACCTTTAAGGAAGGAAGAAGCCGTTCCCAGTGTAAGAGTTGTGGAATTTTCTAGGGCTGCTTTCACAGATGACCGGAAACTGTGTGGCTTCACACAGCAGACATGTATTCTTTCTCAGTGCCGCAGGCCAGAGTCTGAAGTCAAAGTGTGGGCAGGGTTAGTTCCTTCAGGAAGTTCTGAAGGAGAGTCCCTTCCACGCTCCTGTGGCTGCAGGCAGTCCTCAGTGTTCCTTGGCTTGTGACTACACTTCTCTGATCTCTGCCTCACATGACCTTCTTCTCACATAAGGGCACTAGACATTGCCTACGCCCCCATCCAGGATGATCTCCTCTCAAGATCCTTAACTTACATACAGCCATAAAGACCCTTCTTTCCAAATAAGTTCCCTATCTCAGTGAGGTGAGGCTGTTGTAACAGATAACATGGACTAGGTGGCTTAAACAACAAATATATATTCCTCACAGTTCTGGAGGCTGGAAGTCCAAGGGCAGGGTGCCAGCATTATTTGGTTCTGGTGAGAGACCTATTTCTGGCTTGTGGACTCCTGTTTCCTTGCCATATCCTCACACAGTAGAGAGAGAGATGGATCATCTCTCTCATGTCTTTTCTTACAGGGCACTCATCCCATTCCTGAGGGCTCTACCCTCATGATCTAATTTCCTTCTAAAGGCCTCACCTTCAAATACCATGGGGGTTAGGAATTCAGCACATAAATTCTGGGAAGAATGAACATTTAGTTCATAGCAACTGACAAAGATATTCTGCTTACTGAACTGTAGTCAGGACTCTGAACCTTCTGTTAGGCCCATCTGTGTACATCCTTGTAAAATCCATTTTGGCGAAGAAGTCTGCTAAGTCAGTTTAGCCAGAAACCCTACCCTTAATATCTGATCACCCTCAATATCTGCTCAGGGTCCTCATCCGCTACCATCCCCCAGGTGATGTCTGATCACCCTGGCCTGTCTTCAGCAAGAAGGTTGGTGTAGCCAGATCCCTCTTTCCTCCTCTCCTCCCATTCCTGCCCTCTCTTCTCTTCTCTTCTCTTCCTTTTTTTTGAGCAGACTCTCAAGCTGTTGCCATGGGTAGAGTGCCATGGTGCCATAGCTCACAGCAACCTCCAACTTGGGCTCAAGCAATCTTCTTGCCTCAGTTTTTGTATTTTTAGTAGAGACAGGGTCTTGCTTTTGCTCAGGCTGGTCTTGAACTTGTGAGCTCAGCAATTCACCTGCCTTGGCCTCCTCGAGTGCTAGGATTACAGGCGTGAGCCACTGCGCCCCGCCCAGATGTTTATTTCTGATGTTTCTTCTTAGTAATTTTCCATCCACTGAGTCTCATTTTGTGCCTGGCCTATAAATTTCCACCTGCCCATGCTGTGTTTAGGAGTGAGGCCAATTTCTCTCTCTTACTACAAAACCTTATTGCAGTAGTCCCAAGTAAGGTCTTCCTAAGTGTGTTTTAACAAGCATCACTGAATAATTTTTTCTTTAACACAGTCCCAGGTTGTGGGTGGACATCTCTTTTGGGAGGCCACAATTCAATCTACTATATGCAGGAGGCAACAGAAAACATGTTGGTGGGAGATGCTAATTACCTTATATATTCAGCAGTCCTGGCTATCTCTCTCCTTAGGGGGTAAGGTGGAGAAACACCACGTAGGATGGTAAAGATGAGATTTCTTCCTTTGTGTGTTCTGTGAATTAAAACCTTTTCCCTAACAGTAGCAGATGTCTGTTCTCACTGCAGGGATTCTTAAGGAACTCAGCCAAGGGGGAGTCGTTCTAATATTTTCACCGGGGAGAATACAAATTAACTCCCTAAGAAGGAAAAATACAGTATGTGTGCTGTTAGATGGACAGATTACAAGAGAATTTCTTTATCCTGACTGATTTTTTTTTTATTTTTCCTTCCCTACCTTGATGTCTTACAAATATGTATTTTTAAAGTTCATCTCTAGAGAGACTTAAGACATTATTCCATAATGTTATGTAATCTTTATCTTATCTAAAAGGCAAGTGATAGTGACAAAATGTTAACTTTTTCATTCTTGGGGTTTTTTTTGCCTTTTTATTTGTTTGTTTAATTTTTCTGTATTTTTACACTTGAAAAGTTAGCTTGATACATTGCCCATCATTAGAGATACCATAGATCGTTAAGCAATGCCATTTACTTCTTCAGATACTTAGTTTTTACTAAAAGCTGGATTTTTAAGCAATGAAATTGTGTTCTTGCCTAGTCTTCCTTAAAAAAATTACAGTGGTACTATTTTAAGAAAAGAAGTGCGTGGCTAAGCAATGTAGCTCAAGCAGCTAAGGCACCAGCCACATGCACCAGAGCTGGCGGGTTTGAAGCCAGCCCGGGCCTGCCCTAAAACAATGACAACTACAACCAAAAAATAGCCACGTGTTGTGGTGGGCACCTGTAGCCCCAGTTACTTGGGAGGCTGAGGCAAGAGAATTGCTTAAGCCCAGGAGTTGGAGGTTGCTGTGAGCTGTGACATCAAGGCACTCTACCCAGGGTGACAGCTTGAGGCTCCGTCTCAAAAAAAAAAAGTGTGATTACTCCATTCTTATTATATTTTTAGAGAACAACTTAAATGGTATAGGAAAGTCAGCTACAGAAAGGCTGGCAGGTTGGGGCTTGAGTGTGTGCTGTGCTTTAAATTATCACAGAGAAAATACCTTTGTGAGAAACACTTAAAATCACCCTCCCCCCAACACAAAAGGTGAATAATATCACTATATAAAAAGCTGTTATACGATGATGCCTGTGACTCAGTGGTCAGGGCGCCCGCCCAGAGGGGCCAGGGTTCTAACCCAGCCCTGGCCAAAACACATCAAAAAAAAAAAAAAATAGCCAGGCATTGTGGCGGGCGCCTGTAGTCCCAGCTACTCGGGAGGCTGAGGCAAGAAAATCACCTAAGCCCAGGAGTTGGAGGTTGCTGTGAGCTGTAATGCCATTGCACTCTACCAAGGAAGATAAAGTGAGACTATCTCTAAAAAAAAAAAAAACAAAGAAAAAGCTGCTGTAACTGCATTGCCTCTGTGAACCAATTTACATTTACTTTGTTTTTTCTTTCTTTTCCCTCTTTAATATTAGGTCTCTCTCTCTCAAGGCTGAAAGTCACATGATTTCGATTAGAGAGTTTTCAAAAGCAATCTATCCCACTGTGCCCATTTTACAATGCAGAAATGGAAATGCTTAAGGGTAAATGAACAACCGGAGGAAAAAAAGCCAGGATCTAGTACACACATCTCCTAAAGCTATACCTGAATTTAAAGAATTTAATCAAAATCATTATCATGAATATTCTAGACCTCGAATGAAAAAACAAAAGAATAATTAGTGTTATTTCTATTTTTTCTAAGCTTTCTTAAGCTTAGAATTTTAAGACCTGAAAAATGATTTATTTCCCTTCCTTGAATATTTTGAGATTTCTAATGCATTAATTAGTTAAAAAATACACACAAATGAAAAATCTAAAAGTTATTGCAGGAACTTCAGTGAAATCTTCGTCTGCTCAAGAATTTGTTTGCTCATATTTGAGATGAGTGGCTTAACAAATTTGTTTAATCCAGTTTCTCTGTGCAAATTTTGTACTTTCAAATTGAGAAGTCTGTGCAGTGAATTTGACAGGCCAGTGCAGCAGATTATATCCGTTTCAGTAGCAGTGCTAAGTCAATTATTAAAATATCTAAAAATTACCTTTTTTGCCTATTATGGCTTATTCCAGTGAACAGCAATTATGAGTGTATAAATCTATTTCACCTGTTATATCTCACTTAATTTCTGCAACAACTCTGTCAGAGACGATTTTTCCCTTATTTATTTTTATTTATTTATTTATTTTTTGAGACAGAGCCTCAAGCTGTCTCCCTGGGTAGAGTGCTGTGGCATCACAGCTCCCAGCAACCTCCAGCTCTCCGGAAATTCTCTTGCCTCAGCCTCCCAAGTAGCTGGGACTACAGGCACCCACCACAACGCTTGGCTATTTTTTGGTTGTAGTTGTCATTGTTTTTTGGCAGGCCCGGGCTGGATTCGAACCTGCCAGCTCTGGTGTATGTGGCTGGTGCCTTAGACGCTTGAGCTACAGGCCCCGAGTCTTTCCCCTTATTTATTAATGAATATAAAAGAGAGCTTCTGAGATTTGCTCACCATCTCTGTTGTCCCTGCACATCAGCCTTATTTAAAAGTAGAGAATCCAAATAAACTCTGTGGTTTAGAAAATAGTATTGTATTAATGCCAATTTCTTAATTTTTTTGACTGCATCATGGTTTTATATGATGTTAATGTCAGGGGAAGCTGGGCAAAGTATATACCACACGCTCTGCTCTATACTATTTCTTCAAATTTTCTATAAATCTAAATTGCTGTGAGCTGTGTTTAAAACAAACAAACAAAACAAGCAAACAATACTCTTTTAAAAGCATAAAAAAATCCTCTAATTATTTCACAATGTGTTAGCATTTTAGATCTGTCAGGGTAGAAACAATCTTTCCTCTTAGAGATGAGGAAATTGTATCTGAGCTGACTTTCCCCAGAGTCCCCAGAGACTCAAGTCTCTAAATTACTCATCTGATTTTTCCATAGCACCTGCCTGATTTGCACAGGGTGTGTAGAAATCTCATTCTATTAGGGAAAAAGTTTTGTCCTAGGCCCACATATCCTATCTACACTTAGGAGTGTATACAGATTGATAAGTACAATCTGTTGAAATGCCTAAATTCCTTCTGTCTGTGAAACAATTTTCCCATCATGTGACTGACTGTTCAGACGATGTGTCCCCCCAGAGGTTACTTCCATCTAGCTCCTGTGTTCCTGGAAGATTCCTTCTCCTTTATTCTAAATCTGTTGCTTTTCTTTGGAACCACAGCCCTTCTTCCATCTCAGTTTGTTTTTTCCCCTTGCCTTTTTTCTTGCGGTCAGCTGAATGAGGCTGTGAAGGTAATACTCAAAAAAGTTTGAAGACACGTGATTGTCTGCTTCCTACCCTTTAAGAAACATCCCAGTTCAGCAAGACTCAAGCACAGCTTACCTCATTCTTGAGCATGGGGAACAGAAAAGACTCATCTTCAAAATTCTGCGACTGTGATCTTCCTTATATCCAGCACTTGATATGATCCCGTGCATCAGTAAGGGTTGCATGTGACTAATTACTTCCATAATAACCGGCCTCACCGACAGGTATTCGATTCTGATTCTCTTATTCAACTCAGTTCTCACTTCTTGTTCTGACGTTGAACATTACCTCTTCTCTCGCCCTCTCTTGACTTTAGTTTCTGAATATTCTTGCACTTGGCTATTGAAGGATCCTATGATGCCACTGAGCATATGTTAAGGGTGAAGAAAAAGAATAAAGGAGCATAAATACATCACTGCCAGTTTTCCAATCTTCTTACAAAGGTATAGAACTTCAAAAGAAAGACTAATTAAAATAAACTATTTTCATGTTTTCTTTCAGTTTAAGTTCATACGTAAAAGAAAAAACACTCTGTGTTTTTTTCCCTTCTCAC
Organism: Arctocebus calabarensis; assembly: GCA_963573935.1. Taxonomy (NCBI): domain Eukaryota; kingdom Metazoa; phylum Chordata; class Mammalia; order Primates; family Lorisidae; genus Arctocebus; species Arctocebus calabarensis. Next base: position 7,150 of record CAUYON010115058.1, on the reverse strand, counting down.
TCTAATTTTTTTTTTTTTGAGTCTCGCTCTGTTGCCCCAGGCTAGAGTGACGTGGCATCATCATACCTCACAGTAACCTCAAACTCGTGGACTCAAACACTCCTTCCACCTCAGCCTCCTGGGTAGCTGGGACTACAGGTGTGCGTCCCAATGCCAGCTAGTTTTCTATTTTTAGTAGAGATGGGCTTTCACTCTTGATCAAGCTGATCTTGAATTCGTGAGTTAAAAGGATCCTCCCACCTTGGCCTCCCAGAATTCTAGGATTACAGATGTGAGCCACCACTCCTGGCCTTCTAATCTCTATTTCTGACACTAATTACAGAGGAAAAACAGCCTATTTTTCTTTAGCAACTACTTCACTCCTGATGCTAGCTACGTAGGGTTAGAGCAGACCCACATAGGTTAAGGACTCAGTCCCATGAGACTGCCCCCCCACTTTAGGTGCCAACTGTAACGCTCCCAGTTACACTTCTGGTTAACAAATCAGGGCTTTCTACAGCCCCCTGGTTTGATAATTTGCTATGCTGACTCATAGAACTCAGTGAAACGCTTATATTTACTGGTTTATCATAATGGATATTATAAAATATATAGAAGAATAGCCAGATGAAGAAGTACGTAGAGTAAGTTCTGAAAAGGTTCTGAGTACAGGAGCTCCTGGCTCCCTTGTTAGGGACAGATAGCAGGTGCAGGGTGACAGCCTGGGTACAGGCTGAACAGCCTAACACCTTCACCACAGAAGGGGAACAAACTTGAGGAGGCCAATGAACATCGGTGAATATTTAGCACTTAACCCACAACAGCAGGAAACTTGAGGTTAGGGACTTTTTCAGGCTTGAAGCAGATGTAGGACTAGGAGCTCACAACCCAGGGTGACCTTTTGCCCCACTTAGCCTCATTATCGTGATAAAAATCACACACCCCCCAGCGCTGTGACAGTTTACCATTGCCATGCTAATGACCCTATAAAGCTAAAGATGGGGAGGGCCCTGAGTTCTAAGAAATGCCCACCTCTTTCTGAGGAAAATAAAGAATATTTCTCCTACTGCTTAGCATATTCATTAGCAATAGACATAAGAGTAGAGATGAGTTAACACCCTGGGGTCTTCTCCACTTGTGGAGATAAACCCATCTCTCTTTTGGGATGTATGTTTGCTTTGTTTTCCTGCTTATGCAATGAAGACTGGGCACATGAACTATTCAGTACATCTGTGTTTGATCTGTCACCACCTTGGTACTAGGCTCCATTCTTTGGTTCTGGGCACCAAGGACCAGGGAATTCCAAGCCACACCTGACATCGTGGAGTTGGGATATGCCACCACCATCCCACCACCCCCAATATGGATGTATTTACCAAGCCATAATTCTCTGAACCCCATCTTTTTTTTGAGACAAGAGTCTCACTATGTCGCCCTCGATCAAGTGCTATGGTGTCACAGCCTACAGCAACCTCAAACTCTTGGGTTTAAGCAATTCTCTTGCCTCAGCCTCCCAAGTAGCTGGGACTATAGGTGCCTGCCACAATGCTCGGCTATTTTTTGTTGCAGTTGTCATTGTTGTTTTAGGTGGCCTGGGCCTGGTTTGAACCCGCCAGCCTTGCTATAACCACTGTGCTTTGGGTGCCGAGCCTGAACCCCATCTTTTATGAATTTTTACAGAGGCTTCATCACATAGGCATGATCAATTATTAATTTAATCTCTAACACTTCTTCCCCAGAAGACTGGGTGGGAGGGTCTGAAAGTTTCAAGTTTCTAACCATGGCTTGGTCTTTCTAGTGACCATGCTCCCTCCTGGAACTATAAAAGGTCTCAGCAAGAGTTGCGTCATAAGAACAATGGATGTCCCTATTATCCAGAAATTGGAAGGGATGTAGGAGCTCTGTGTCATGAACTGCAGCAAAGACCAATTATGTATTTCTTCTTAGGTTATAATATGCATAGTTATCTCATATACATATAGATTCTACTTTATAGGATGGGTGCAGTGGCTCATGCCTGTGTTCCTAGCACTCTAGGAGGCAGGCGGACCACCTGAGCTCAGGAGTTTAAGACCAGCATGAACAAGAGCAAGATCCTCGTCTCTACTAAAAATAGAAAAACTAGCCAGGCATTGTGATGGGTGCCTGCAGTCCCAGCTACTCAGAGGCTGAGGCAAAAAGAGCTCTTGAGCATAGAGCTGCCATGTGTTGTATGAGTACAACGTTTCAACCTAGAGTTTCCCTGCACACAAGGTTTACAGAGCTCTCTTCAATCCTAGGCTCTCTACAGTGTTCCGGGAATCCAGCATGGCTATTTGTTTATAAATATTTGTAAATGATTCCAAATGCAGAGTGACTTCAGTTACCTTCAATGGCCTGTCCACCTCCAGTTCTTTATACCCTAAAACCTGGAGAAGAGGTTGATATGAGCAGCGCAGGCTCCGTGGCTGCAAACTTGCTTAGTCAGCGCAATCCCTGGTGGAATGAGTGGACGAGTCCAAGAAGTACCTAGCATTATTACTTCCCGACTGTTTCTGTAAAAAACATAGAATCCCTATCACAGAACAAAACATGACAAACTTAGGGACAGCACTAAACCAAGATTACCAGTATCTCCCACTCTGTACTAGTTGGGCAAAGACCGAGGTGGTTAAAACCAGCGTTCGTTTTTAGGATGCTCTCGGCCAAGGGCACAGCTTTCTTCGGAAAGTTGCTGTGCCCTGGATCGCGCAGAGGCTTATTACTAAGATGCTGAGAAACGCGTAGCCGCGGAGACTGGCCGCCCCGCTGGGAATAAACTGGCTCCTCTAGAAATTAAGCTCGGCAGCCAATGCGGCGCTTCGGCCCGAGGGATTGGCGGCCTCGGCCGTGACGTGGTCTGGGCGGGCCCGGCGGGTTTGCGACAGTGGCCACGGGTCCCGGGCCCGGAGCTTAGGGGGAGCGAGCTGCGACCCGCGGCGCGGCAGAGGGGCCGAGCGCCAGCTCTCTGTCAGCGCTGACGGTCTCTTCCTCCCCCACGCAGCCAGCCCGCGTCCTCTAGCCGAGGCACCGGATCCGGCGAGGGTGTGGACCCGGGGCCGGCGATCACAGGGCTCCGGAGCAGCGAGAAGCCGAGGTTTGGCCTGCGGGCGCGGGGCGGCCCTTGTGTGCAGGGCCGTGGCGGGATTGCCCCGGGCGCGGCGCCCGCAGAGAGCGCGGGAGATCAGCGGCGAGCACGCCCGCCCTTGGGTGGGTGCAGCGCGCGAGAGGGGATCCAAGTAGCTCCGCGCTGCGGACGGGTGTGCGGAGCGCTCGGCTCTGCTCGGGCAACTTCACTTCTCCCGCGGCTTGGGAGAGGAGGGGCTGGGGAGGCGCCGAGGGCCGGGAGAGGGGCTCCTACTGTGTTCTTCTCCAAAACTTGGCCCACCTCACGCCGGAAGGCGTATGTGCTCCCTGGAGAGAATGTGGAAAGCCTGGGGGGTGACTGCGGAGAAGCGGCGAGGCGTGGAGTCTGCCCCGCTTGCCTCGCTAACCGCAGGCGGGGGCCGAGCTGCGCTGAGGCCGAGATTTGGGAAGTGGGAGCTGCTGGGCGGGGGCGTCCCGCGCCGAGCCGGCCACTCAGTGTTTGTTTCCTTTCACTTACTGCGGCAGCTGCTCCAGATGTTGAGGAGGAGAGCGGGGCGAGGACGGAGCGGCCGCGCACCCCGCGTGTGAGCGCCCACCGCCGCCGCCGCCTCCCGGCCTCCCGGCGCCCCCGGGTCCGGCCATGCTTGCGCCGTGAGTGTGGGCCGGCGACCTCGGAGGTAATGCTGGCTCGCTTTTGAGTGGCCTGGGGAGAGCGAAGGAACCCCAAAATGGAGGACTTTTCTACCAGGACCTACGGCACCAGTGGCCTGGACAACAGACCCCTGTTTGGGGAGACGTCGGCCAAGGTGAGAGCGGCCCGCGGCTCCAGGCCCGGGCGGGGCGGGAGGAAGGAGGTGGGGGCTGCGGTGGGGGTGGGGCGAGTGTCTGCTCTCGCGCCCGGAGCCCCGGAGGGATCTTCCTGCGGCCCCTAGAAGCGCTTTCAGGAAGAAAGGTGAGTCTCAGTCCCGCTTTCCTCTTAAAATTGTTTGCTCTGCCACTCTTCACCTGCTTGGGGACATGGTTGGCCGAGAGCCTCGAGGGCTGCGACTGTAGAAAAGTTCAGAAAGTTCTGTGCTGTTGGAAGCCCTTTTAGGGAGTGCGGAATCTCCTCTCTGGAGAGGGGGTTTTGATGTGGTTGCACAACCGCACCTGCAGCCGGAGTACTGACCTAGAGGCTTTGGACGTGCGGCCCTTTCCCTGGCAAACTGCCCGAAGAAACCCAAACATTCCTGTTTACATAGAATCCTTAGGGTTTATTCCGAGGAGGAGAAAGGGAAAGGGAAAAAGCCAGGAAAACTATCATCAAAGAAATGAGGGTTTCACTGATGATGGCCTCCATTCCAGGAAGTGGTCAAAGGGTACCTGCACCAAACAAGGTAGAGTACATTATTCTAGGCCTTTAAAAAGGCCTTTTGTGGTGGGCCAACAATTGAGGCGAGCCCTTTTCCTGTGCTCAGCGTTAACTTCTGAGTAGTTTAGGCCTGATTAGCCTGGGCTTTTTTCCCTTCTAGAAAGTGGCGTTGTTCATCTTGGATCCCAAATCAAGTACTTTCATCTTCTCAAGTACTTTCATACAGAGTAGAGGGCTTCTTGGATTTCTTAACTTTGACAGGTGATCTGTAGCAGAAAGGATAGGGAACTTGGCCGTCTCTTCTCAAAGTGTTTTAATAAGAAAATGTATTAAGCTTGATCTCTAGGAAGATGTACCTTGTTTTTCTGGTGGCTTTGCATAATCCAAGCCCATAGTGCTCCTGGTTTGAGAAGCATGGCTAGTCTAGTAGAGGTTCTGTTTTTGTAAATTTTGAGTGTTATATACTTGGCCCTAGGGAAACAAGGGACCTTGTCAGGTGGGGGAAATATGTAGACAAATGTCTTGTGGTTGAATCTGTGCTATAACAGGGACATTAGGGTACGAAGGGAAACTGGTTGCTTTTATATTGGAAGTTTGACCATTTGTCACAGGAGCTTAGAGGTTCAGTGTCACCCTAACATGTTGGCATAATTTTGGGGTTCAGGGTGATCCACACCTCTGACCTTTGTATATAAAGGTAGATGACTTGGTAATGGACATGCTAGTTTATGTAGACACTTAGAGATATCTCTGTTTTTTGAACAGTTTGGACCAAAACTTCAAATGACTTTGTTTCCTATTGCCTATGATCCATATCCATTTGAAATCCATTTAAGAACTTTAATCTGAATGTATTGTTTACTCTGAATGTATGTTTATTGCATACTTATTTAATACAAGAGTATGTCGTCCTGGGATTATTTAGGCAACTTTAGGGCATTATAATACAGTGGCTTCATTTACTCAGAGAAAAAAGTCAGTCATGTAGTATGTAATTCCTGATTTCTCAAAATTTCTCCCTTTAGCTCCCTCTGAGAGGCTAATAGGATATTTGGACATAGAGAAATTCCACAGAATGGAGAAAAGAGAGAGACCCATGGTCAGAGAGTAGGAGAAAAAACACCATGTTTCTTATAAATCGAGATGCCACATCTGAGGCAGGAGAGGCATCCATCTTAGTTCACAGCAAATGAAGATTTTGAGGGCCTGAGGTAGACAAGATACAGGAATGGGGCCTCAGTAATGAAAGGATAGGACACATTACAGTGTAGTCATTTCCACTGGGGACAGTGACTACAACAGTGGATGGACTCTTAGGGATCCTGGGAAGCCCATCTGTCACTGGCTGTTATGTGGGTGTGTCCAGCTTGCTGTCTTTTAGATGCCAGGAAACTGGACACAATAGCCACTTCACAGTGGAAACTTTCTGTTAGTGAACCAGCACTTCCAAGGAAAAAGATCAAGAAAGGGAAAAGCGCACTTCCTGTCATAGTCTGACAGATTTTCTGAGCTTTTGGTAGTCTTTCTTGCTTTATAACAATTGCAATATATAGCCCCTCAATTTTAGGTGTAATCCCCTACCTTTAAGGCAGAGGACTAAAGAGCAGAGTCTAGAGGGAAGTTTGTGTTTCCTCAGCGCCAGACAACATGCTGGACATTCAGCTCTCCCTCGCTTGATTGTCAGATGCCTTTGTAAGATGGGTGTTCTCATTCCTGTTTCACTGCTAAGGAAGTGGAACCTCACAGAGGGTTACTTGTTTGGTGATACAAGTAGTTTTCCTCTGGTAATGTTTCACCAACTTGCCTTTGAACAGTAAAGCTGGTAGTAATTTAATTATGCAGTTTGTGCTTCTCAAGCACTTCAGATATTCACATGCCTATGCTCTTTCTCAGGAAATAGGGGGTGAAGTGGTTTGCCTCATATTACGTAGTAAGTGGGAGATAATGGAATCTACTAGAGAACAGTAAGTATATAACCAAGTGGGCCTTGAGTAGCACCCTCATGGGCAATCCCTGAAGGAACTTCTCTGTCTTCAGTGTTAGTGGCTACACACAGTTATTGCAGCTACTGAAACCCCAAATTTACTCAGTACTTCATCTGCTACTTAGAAATAATTTTATAAGTGGCGCCATGGACTGAAGGGCAAAAGAAAATAGTTCCCTGTTGTTGAATAACTAACTACTAAGGGATTTTTGGCAAAAAGGAGAGGTGTTCATCTTTTTTTTAAACACCATAGACCTCATTCCTGGATACTTTTGGCATTATATGTTGTTAAGTGGACTGTCTTATGAATTCTATTCTGAACATCCATATACTTTGTTCAGCTCTTTTAAGCTGTTCCCAGTTTCTGAACCATAGTATTCCTCTCTCAGTTGAAAAACATGGCATAGTAGGCTGGGTGCGGTGGCTCCCGCCTGTAATCCTAGCACTCTGGGAGGCCGAGTCCATTGGATCGCTTGAGTTCAGGAGTTCAGAGACTAGCATGAGCAAGAGTGAGACCCTGTCTCTACTAAAAGTGAAAAACTGAGGCAAGAGGATCTCTTGAGCCCAAGAGTTTGAGGTTGCTATGAGCTGTGATGCTATGGCATTCTACTAAGGGTGACAAAGTGAGACTGTCTCAAAAAAATAAAGAAAAATATGGCCATATATATTTTAAATTTCCTAGTAGGTCATATTAAAAAAGGATTAAACAGGCTCAGCACCTGTGGCTCAAG
>CAUYON010115057.1:0-28414 GCA_963573935.1 Arctocebus calabarensis | reverse complement strand
ATCTGAGGGACCCCCCCCCCCCCCCGCCTTCGCCCAGAGCAGGATTGGCCATCCCAGACCCCTTTCAGCTCTGGGGAAAAGGCCTAAACAGGCAGAGAATCCGGGACAGGAAGGAAGCAAGAAGACAGACAAGCAGGAGGTGAAGGCAGATAAGAAAAAAAAAAAAAGGAGAATAAGATGGACAGGACAGAGGCAGTGCCTAAACTCACCTGCCACTTCCGCCGGGAGAGGAATAACTTTAGGTGATCTGTGCTCATCTCTGCACCCTTTGCCTGAGTCTGCAAAACCAGGAAAGGGGGCCTAAGGAAAAGCTCTGTGTCAACCTAGATCCTCAGGGTTTAACAATGAAGTGACAAAGTCCACAGCAGAGACAGTGGACCCAGCAGCACTGAGTCTGGGCTTTTGGAGGTCCCCTTCCCCTTGGGTTTTTCAGGACAACACCCACAGCTAAGGTGCACACCTGTATACAAGTTCTCTGAGCGTAAGAGGAGAGGCAAAACCAGGAGGCCCCCATGAGGCCCTGTCCTAATATACCAACTGCCTGGGTGCCCTGGGCCCTGGCTTCCCAGATCCCATATGTGTCCATGTAGGCCAGCACCCCAATGCGTGAAGCCTTGGTGGTCCAGACCCATACAGATGCTGCCCTCTGCCACCCTTCCAGGCTCTCTCTTCTGGAGCTGCTTTGTGGTCTGAGAAAGGAAACTTCTTACCTCAAAGACTGACACCAGAATGACCTCAGCCTTTACTTGACCCACCACAGCCTTCAATGCACAGCTTACTTAGTGCTCTTTCTAGACCCATTTCATGAACTCCCCTCCCTCCATGCCTGGCACTGTGCCTGAGGCACTGGAGTTTGAAGATGAACCCTGCCCACATGAAACTAAGGGGCCGAGCCAGCAAGGCAACCTGCCAACCCCACTGTGGGACCCATACAGGGCAGAGGTGGGCACATACAAGTGAACCCTGATAAGGACCACCAAGATGGGGCCATCTAGACCTCTTCCTTGGAGTCCATGATATCTCAGCTTGATCACTGACTTGAGCCTCAATTTCCTTACCAACCAGATGGGCGTAATAATACCTTCCTTTGCGGAGCTATTGTGAGGCTAATATATGTGTGTGTGTGTGTGTGTATGTATGCACCTAACATTAGGCATTAGTTACTGCGCATAGTAGGTACTCAATAAATGGAGCTCTTAGTAACATTCTCTCTCCTTCCACCTTGTGTATCACCACTTTGCAGGACTCACTCTGAACCAAGGATGTTCTAGGGTCTCCTCTGCGGTAGGTCTCCTGTAAAAGAATGAGTATTAAGATGGAATTTATATCATTCATTCATTCATTCAATGTGTGAGAAAACAAGGCCCCTAAGGAGCATGGGCTTGCATATCTAAGGGCAGAGGCTTGGTATGAATAGGTGGGTGGCATGAGGGTGACCCTGCAGGTGCAGGGCTCCCCAGGGCCTAGTACTCACAGCCGGTCTTGCACTAGCACTTTGATGAGGAAGCCTCGGGCCTCCCTGCTCAGACTCAGGAATGTGGTCTCCTCAAAGGCCACATTGTAGTTTCGGATGTTCATCAACGTTGTCCGATCGTTTTCCCCAACAAATGGGGAGATTCCCGTCAGACTGCAAGTAGACAGGGCTGTTGTAAGGGGCAGGCAAGCCCTTGGGGCTGAGGCAGGGATGAAATGGGATGCCAGTGGGAGCAGAGGGCCAGGGACAGGTGGAGGCTCCAGGGCTATAGAGACAGCAGAGGCTGGGTGAATCTGGGCAAGAAGCCAGTGCTTACAGATTTTGCCTGTCCTGCATGAGCAGTGAGGCAGTACTGCCTTGGGACCTGGTTGCCTGTGCTTTAGAGGAACTGTTCTGCCCCTCCTCCAGTATGGTCTCTCTATAAAGCAAGTCTGTGCCAAGGGAATGTCCCATCCTAACCCTGAGTGCTGCCCCCTTCTAATCCATGTTCTGGACACTCAGGGCCAAGTTGTTTTCTGCCTCGGCATTGAGCCTGTGCTGTCCTCTGTTCATCTTGTATGCCCACCTCTTTTGGAGGGGCATGGTGGGCATGCAGACCAGGGCATCCACCTTCATGCACATGAGGCCCCTTGCACTGCAGGAAGGAGCAGGGGCGTGGAAGAGAAGGGAGTGGGATGAAGGCTTGAGAATGTTAGGGGTAGGTCTGCCAGGAGACAGTGAGGAGACCGCAGGAGTCCTTACCAGAGGAAGGCAACAACACCCACGGGCCTGTGGGAAAAGGAGAGTGGACAGGTAAGAGGCTCTCATTCTTGCCCAGAGGCAACAGTTCTCTGTTACCATTAAGCTGAGTGAGGTAGGTTCTTCCTGAGAACACTGCTATGGACAAATAGGCACTGGAGGTGCTTCTCAGGGAGGACCCTGAACCCAGACTTCCAGACATGTGTGGAGGCAGGGCTGGCCCAGAAAGCCCAGAGAAGTCTGGGGACCAGGTCTGCCACACTGAGGAAGGCACAGTGGCCGCTGAGGGGAAGGCCCAGGCCCCCAGGGAGCTGTGGGCAAAGGACTGACAGGCTGAGGCCCTGAGGGACAGGGTCAGCCCTGATTGATGAGTGGTGGAGAGTAACAGGGGCAGGAGACACTGCAAGTGATGCCATCAGCCAGCCATCAGAGAAGGAACCAAGACTTAATAAAGCTCCTCTCTGCCAGTGAGCAAGTCCCCAGCATTGGCAGTGAGGGCAGTTGCCCTGCCCCCACCCCCAGCATCCCGGCACATCAGCAGGTACCAGATGTCAGTGACTCCAGACACAGGGCTCTGGTTGACAATCTCAGGTGCCACAAACTCAGGTGTTCCATATTGGCAGTATTGAGGCTTCCCTGGAGTCAGCTCCTGGGCATTCCCAAAGTCGCAGATCCGCACCTGCTCTTCACCCCTTGCACCGTCCCATACTAGCAGGTTCTCAGGCTGAAAGACACAAAACAAAATGTGGGAGCTGAAAGAAGATAGGAGGAAACCCTACCTGCTGGCTCCCACACGGGCTACCTACTCTCCACCCCCCACCTCACCTTGACATCAAGATGCAGCACATGGCTCTGGTGCAGATAGCGTATTCCCTCTAGTACCTGCTGCATATAGACTCGGATCTGTGGAAATGGGGGACACAGAGTCCGTGGGGTGGGGGTGGGGTACTGTTTCATCATCACCAGGGTTATGGCAAGAGTTCAGACCATCCCGGGAATAGCTTTCAGATTGCTTGTGGAGGGAGGTGAAACAGGTTGCCAAGATCCCAGGGCTACTGTGTGCACAGGATAGGGATAGCACAAGGGTAGGGAGGAATCATATGCATATGTATATAGATTTGTGCAGTGCACAACTTGTACAGCTCTACATGGCAATACTGCAGTGAGATCAATAGAATCTACAGGGGGAAGCTTCTTCCAGGAGAAATGTTTGGGGATGTTTATATGAGGAAAACAACAGAGGCTGGGGTGGGTTTGCTGAGATTTACAACAGACAGTGCAAGTCCCAGTGCAAGTGTCATTAGCAGGGGGCTCCTGCCTGCTTAACTGTGTTCTCCACTACCACCCCACCCAATTCTTTGTGGCCATAGTTGGTGTGCCCAGGACCTATCAGTTCTCAGAGCTAAGGTTGGTGAAGGCTAGGGCCCAACCTTGCCCCTGCCACCCACTGCCCTCACCTCAGACTCACACACGGTGGGTTTCCTGGCCATTCTTTCCAGCAGTTCCTCTGTGCAGCTACATCTGAGATCAAGGAGAACAGTGCCCAGCACTGACAGCCTGGCCCACCCCAGAGCTCAAGACAGGTCCCATCTCAGAACAGGGTTCCCTTTCCCCTTACAGTACTTCTGACACCAGTCTGATGCTGTGTCTTCACCCTTTCTCCATCATCTGGGTCTAGAGATGATGGGACAACCCCTGCTTGAATGCACACTCACTGTGGGATTTCAGGGAATGTACTTAACCTCTCTGAGCCTAGGTTCTCTCAGGAGTAGAATGGGCTAACATTTCCTCTCCTGCTTACCCTGAGAAGTATTTATAGGAATCAAATTAGAGCAGAATTTTTTGTTGACTACAGATGGAACTTCTTGAGAATAACCCAGAAGTTACATGACATGGAATAATTTATCATTTGCTGAGGTTTAGATTCAAACAGTGCAGACTGGGAGGCTGATGTGCTGTGCTCCTGGGAGTGACAAGCCAACCACCCAGTGAGGCATCTTTACTTCAGGGTGTCTTTGTTTAACGCTACCTTCATGAAAGGATAAAATCTGCCCTTTACAAAAACAGCCTCCCATACAAAGCTAGGTATTGGTGCTCAACTGAAATATAGTCGATTCAAATATTGTGAATTTTGTGATTAAAAAGCATATGCCAGGTGGCACCTGTGGCTCACTGAGTAGGGCGCTGGCCCCATATACTGAAGGTGGCGGGTTCAAACCTGGCTTCGGCTGAACTGCAAAAACAGAAAAATAGCCAGGCATTGTGGCAAGCACCTGTAGTCCCAGCTACTCAGGAGGCTGAGGCAAGAAAATCGCCTAAGGCCAGGAGTTGGAGGTTGCTGTGAGCTGTGTGACACCACAGCACTCTACTGAGGGCAATAAAGTGACACTCTGTCTCTACAAAAAAAATAATAAATAAATAAAAATTAAAAGCATATGCCATTTGTCAGCTCTGTGACCTCGGGCAAGTTACTTAACCTCTCGGTGCCTGTTTCATCATGTGTAAGATGAGGCTAAAAAAATTCCATGAGGTAGGTATTATACATGAGGATTAAATAGGTTAATATTTGTAAAACTCTTAGAATACTGTCAGGCACGCATTAAATGTTATGTAAGTTTCATCTAAAAAAAACAATAGGCTAAAAACAATAGTCTTCTCAGAAGTCTCAAGACTTATCCCTCCCAATTGTCAATGGGACCACTTTGTTAACTGTAAAATATGTTGTAAATTGGCTGTTACAAGACCCAATCATTTAGGCATGGGTGCCCCTAGCCCCCAGCCTGTCCCAGGATACAGCTCAGTGACAATGACCAGTCCCCGGCGCCTCTCAAAGGCCTCATGGAAGTAGAGGATGCAGTCATGCTGGAGCCGGGATAATAGTCGGGCCTCCCGCCGTGCTGATGCCTTTAGCTTGGCCTGGCTGGGGATGAACTTAGCTGCAAATTCCAGGCCGGAGCTACGTTCCACCACACGCCGCAGGTAGGAGAAGGCACCCCTGGGTGACACAGAAAGACAGGGCTCAGCCTTCAGACCTGGGAGCTGTTCTTTTTTTTTTTTTTTTTTTGAGACAGAACCTCAAGCTGTCACCCTGGGTAGAGTGCTGTGGCATTACAGCTCACAGCAACCTCCAATTCCTGGGCTCAAGCGAGTCTCCTGCCTCCGCCTCCCAAGTAGCTGGGACTACAGGCGCCCGCCACAACACCCGGCCATTTTTTGGTTGCAGCCGTCATTGTTGTTTGGCAGGCCCAGGCTGGATTCGAACCCACCAGCCTCAGGTGTATGTGACTGGTGCCTTAGCCCATTGAGCCACAGGCCCCGAGCCTGGGAGCTTTTCTTTTGTCTTTTTTTTTTTGAGACAGAGCCTCAAGTTGTCACCCTGGATAGAGTGCCGTGGCATCACAGGTCACAGCAACCTCCAATTCCTGGGCTCAAGCAAGTCTCTTGCCTCTGCCTCCCAAGTAGCTGGGACTACAGGCGCCTGCCACAACGCCCGGCCAGTTTTTGATTGCAGCCGTCGTTGTTTGGTGGGCCCAGGCTGGATTCGAATCCACTAACTCAGGTGTACGTGGCTGACCCCTAAGCCTGTTAAGCCACAGGTGCCAAGCTTAGGAGCTTTTTTTTTTTCTTTTTTTGCAGGTTTTTTTTGGCCGGGGCTGGGTTTGAACCCGCCATCTCTGGCATGTAGGGTTGGTGCCCTACTCCTTTGAGCCACAGGTACTGCCCCATAGGAGCTTTTCTTGAACACTGATTCCTACTCCCCTCCTAGCCCGCACCTGCCAATCTCCTGGTGGATGTCATAGAAGTCACTGAGTCGCCTTCCTCGATGCTCCTCATCCTCCCTGGCCCCCTCAACCTCCATAGCTGTCTGAGCTGGGGCAGAGATATCCTGGTGTTAGGTGGGGAGGATGAGAAAGGGAGCAGGGTAGAGGCTGGGACAGGACAGAGTGGATGACAGAAACAGAAGAAGGCAAGAATGTTGGGGCCTAAGATGGGGGTGCTGGGCTGGAGGGTGCGGTGGTCAGTGGTCAGGAGTCCAGACCTGAGGGCTTCCTGGGCAGGGTGGGGCTCGCACCAGATTCCTGTGGGTGGGCACTCTGCCCTTCTACCCTTGGACTGTAGCCCACCTGAATGCACAGCCAGCTCTGCTTTGCAGGAGACCTCGCCTGCCAGGTTCCGGGCTGTGCAAGTGTAAACGCCTCCATCCTGAGTCCCTGTGCTGAGTACCACCAAGGAGCACTCATTCTCCTCATACACGAAGCTCACATGGTTGCTCTCGGCCAGCAGCACCTCGTCCTGCAGAGTTGGCTGTCACCTCCAGCCCAAGCTTCACCTCCACCTGTGACCCAGCTTTACCTCCATGCTAGAGACCCAGTTTCACCTCTACCTCAGGGCAGCAGCTTCTGCATTGACAGCCCTGCACCCCTCAGCCAGACAGGCTCCTGGGTCCCATCTCCTCCTCCTAACCACACCTCTACCCAGACTCCCCCTCTCCAACCTCCCAGGACCCCACCCCCCAGGCTCCTGGCCAGGCCCAGGGTCTGACCTTGTACCACATGACGTCTGGCAGTGGCTTCCCCTCAACCACCACAGCAAAGCGAGCAGTTTCCCCAGCCCCCACCTCCACATCCTCCATGATGGACTCAAACCGAGGGGCCTCTGAAATGAAACACACAGGGACAGGAAGGGAGGGGGCAGGATGCTGGCATCCCTGTCTAAGGGCCCATCACCACTGCCTCAGTCAGAATACCAGATCTCCCCACCCCAACCTCCCAGCATCCCCATCACTCCCCACTCCTAGGTCCCAAACTCAGCCCCTCGGAGCACCAGAGTTCTTTGCTTGGACTAGGTGCTCTCCCTGTAAACCCAAACATGATGTTCTCCAAATCTCAGGTAACCTGGCACAAGCTGCAGCCTTGCTTTTTTTGACCTTCAGTGTTCATTTGCCAGCTCTGAAATTAGGAGATTTTCACACACAAAGGAAATCTGGATTTCCTGCCTCTCAAGACCTGCCACAGGGAGCCGCTCCCTTCATTGCATGACTCCACTGACGAGGAGTGGCTCAATGCTGCCACCTCTGGGTGGTTGCCCTTCTTCACAGCACCACCTACCAGCTTCTCTGACTTCACCTGCACCTGGCCCCTGCAGGCGGCTGTCTGCCACCCTGAATTAAGCCCATGGATGGCATTGCCTCTATCTTGAAGTTTTTCTCTCTGAGTGTTATTTAAATGTTTACTTCACCTTCCTACCATCTTGGGGCTGACAAGATGAACAAAAAAGTAACCCCAAATATTAACTGAACAGCCTAGAAACTGACTTTCACCTTAATTCTCCCATATGTGGCTGTGATTTCATTCTCCCCACATATCAAATGGTCATATGATTTCCTGGCAAAGTGGCTTCTAATTCTCATGATGGAATTAAATACACATTTACAATGTGCTTTGCAAAGGAGCCTGTGACTTCCACCTACCTCGACCCCCCTCCTGAGCATCTTTTATTTTATTTTATTGAGACAGAGTCTCATTATGTCGCCCTTGGTAGAGTGCCATGGCATTACAGCTCACAGCAACCTCAAACACCTGGGCTTAAGTGATTCTCTTGCCTCAGTCTCCCAAGTAGCTGGGACTATAGGTGCCCACCACAAAGCCCATCTATTTCTTTTTGTTGTAGTTGTCATTGTTATTTAGAGGTCTGGGCCAGGCTTGAACCCACCCAGCCCCCCCCACCCCCACATGCCTGTGCATGTGGCTGGCACCCTAACCACTGGGTATAGGCACTAAGCCACCTCCTGAGCAACTTAAAGATCTCAGTTTTAAGGGGAGCAGGAGAGATCCAGGCATACAGGGAAATGCAGGGTCACTGGCATAGACTGGTGTCCTTCACAGGCACACAGACAACAGGGGAGGCCATCCTGCGACTGGGAGTGACACTACAGAGGGATCAATGTGGAGGAAAGGGAGCTGTCACTTTACTTGCCCCGCCTGGGTGGTGGGTGGTGGGGCCTAGTAGAATGGAGATATTCAATATAAGACCTGTTTCAGCTCTTGCTGGCTTGGACACAGTCTCCATTTGCCACTGTCCCTGCCAGACTGGACTGCAAAGTTTTCAGGGCCAGGGCCTCTTGAGACCCCAGGGCTCCTCCTCCTCTATCTGGGAAGAATGATGAGGCTTGCATCCTAGGAGCAAAGTGGTGACTGAGGAGGGTGTGGGGTGGAGGCTGGGAAAGGGGGAAGACATACAGGGAACCTACTCCATCTACCATCCTCACAGCTGGCCAGGAGGTCATCTCTTCCTCACATACCCTATTACCACTTTCTCTTCCACTTTAAAGACATCTCCCCTACCCCTAAGAATCTGGTTCCCACTCAGCAGGGATATGGCAGGGGCAGCCTATGAAGGTCAAAGCACAAAAAGGTCAAGTCAGCTTCAGTGATTTTTTTTTTTAAAGCACCAGAAAATGTCCATTTGCCCATGATAAGATTGTGCTAACTAAAATGTCACTTTTTTTGCTTTTGGTTAGAATTATATCTACTCAGCAAGCTCATGTTTTCAGAAGCTCTGAGTGGCAGTTACAAATGTTTAGAGTTAATTAACAGACTGAAACAAAACAGGTACTACCTAATACATACTATGGTGTGAGATTTTATTTATTTATTTATTTTTTGAGGCAGAGCCTCAAGCTGTCACCCTGGATAGAGTGCTGTGCCATCACAGCTCACAGCAACCTCCAATTACTGGGCTCAAGCGAGTCTCCTGCCTCTGCCTCCCAGGTAGCTGGCACCCGGCACAACGCCCGGCTATTTTTCTTTCTTTTTTTTTTTTGGTTGCAGCCGTCATTGTTGTTTGGTGGCCCGGGCTGGATTCGAACCCACCAGCTCAGGTGTACGTGGCTGGCACCTTAGCCCGTTAAGCCACAGGCGCTGAGCCAAGACTGCATTTTTAAAGGAGAAATTATAAAGTGTCCTTGCTGCAAAGGCTGAGACGTTCTGTTGAACAGGCTTGTGCACAAGGGCATTCTCAGAGATGGGAGTCTGGTGGTAAGATACACTCTGGGATTTTCTTTTTTAAATCATCTTGGTCTTCCTATCCTTGTTGTCTTTGAGATACTATTTCCTGTTGGATTTAACACAAGAGCTAGGAGCACTCATTGGCTTTGTGGTCAGGTAGCCAGACTTGAATCCAGATTCTGTACTTAATTGAACTTGAGCCAGTTACTTAGCACACTCTCTGAGCCTCAATTTCCTTATCTGTAAAATGGGGATAATAAACCAACCCCTCCCTCTTGTAAGGCTGATGTAAATATTAAATGAGGTGATATTATATAAAGTGCTTAGTATTGAGCCTGGCACATACTAGTTACTTAAAAAACATCTTATTAGTATAATACTATTATTATTGTTATCATTAATACTAGTACTTGTATTATCACAGCCATTAGAGGAACAGGCTCAAGAGGGAAGATATGGGATTGGATTCTCAGTGGCATGTGGGTGTGGCACACAGGGGTGTGAAGAGAGAGCTGTGGGCCCCAGAGGGAAGATAAGGTCAGTTGCCACCCACCTGCCAGTTCCAGTCTGACTGAGCAGGTCTGTGTGCCATGGCGGTTTCGGGCAGTGCACGTGAGGGCTCCCATGTCCCGGCGGCTCACCCGGCAGATCCGAAGGCAGTACTGATCATCATCCGGCTGGCTCAGCTCATACACACCTGCCCGTGCCTCTAGGAGGGCCCCTCTGCAGCTAAGGGACACATGATAGGGAGGTTATCCAGGATCTGTCCCAGGGAGATCTGGTCAGAATAGGACTGCCACGTGTGGGAACCAAGCAGAGGACCCACCTCCTCCAGATGACCTGGGCCTCCACATGGTTGAAGGTGACAGTGACACTGGCAGGCTGTCCCTCCACCACATACACAACATCTGGTTTGTCCAGCACAACAGGAGCCTCCTCCAGGGCCGGGCCTGGGAAGAGGAGAGCATAGGCTCTGTGTTGGGCCTGATACCAGGCCTTTGGTGCCCACCTCCCCTTTAATTCACCAAATTGCCACCTGAGCTCCATTTTTAAAGGTGAGGAGCTGAGGCTCAGAGAGGTTTATCAACCTGCCCAAGAAACACAGCTGGAAAGCAGCAAAGCTGCAGTTGGACTCCAGTGTGTCTGATCCCAAAGCCTTAGCTTCACCTATTGTGCCCTGCTGCTCTCAGGAGAAAGAGTGGAGGGTTGCAGCCTGCCCAGCCAGTCATTGTGTCCAGGCCAGCCCTGGAGCCCCCCAAACAGACCTCTACTCCCTGGCCCAGCAGCTCCGCTCTACCCCACAGGGGCACCTGACTCACCGTGTTCTAGCAGCTCCACGGATTCAGAGGGGGGTGAGGGCTTGCTGCTGCTCTTGACAGTGGTGGTGAGGACCCGGAAGATGTGCTGAAGCCCCTTCCGTAGCCCTGTGGCTGCCCAGCCAGGCTCCCGCAGACCTGTGGCCAGCACTGTCCACTGGTCCGAGCCTAGCACCTGGTGCTGCACCGTGTATGTGAGGGAGTCCGGGTCTGGCAGGGGAGAAGATGCTAGAGCCTGACATTGCCTGAGCGGCACCCACTCTCCCCATCTAGCTGGCTCAGGACCCTGGAACTCATCATTGGTCTGCTCTGAGATATGCTTCAGTTTATCCTGCTGCTACCTGCTCCCCCTGATCTGATCCTGCCTAACTACTGCTGCCCTGGCCAGGTTTAGAGTCAACAAGGCATCAGTTACAGGCATGAAGGGACTGGGCTTGCATTCCAAGTCCCTGCTACCTGAGATTAGGGAAACTGAGGCACAGAGTGGGATAAGATCCTGGACACGGGGAGGAAGGGGCATCTCCAGAATCATGACCCAGGCATCTAGTTCCTCTGAAAAAGGGAAGGGAATGTGGTGGTGCCCCATGGCTCCTCTCCTGACCCAGAGCCAGGGCCTCATCCACCCTGGAGGAAAGACAGGCAAAGCTGCTCCTGGCCACACTCCCAGCACTCCATCTGTTCCTGCCCCTGCCTGTGTGCTTCGGGGAACTGGCTCCCTTTGTGCCCTTCCAACGCCTGCCCTGTCCACACTCCACCCACAACCCTGTGTGGCCCTGACCCACCGATGGCCATGTCCAGATTTCTGGGGGGGTTCCATGTGAGCGTGACCATCTTCCCAGTAACAGCCACCACTTGTGGGGCACCATCTGGTGGGCCTGGAACCACATCTGAAAGCCACACATCAGATGCCTACTGGATCCTTTAGGGCCTAGCAGCTCTGCAGGATCACCAAGCCTCAGGGCAGCAGGCTGGGGTCCAGGGGCCTGGCCACAGGGGTAGGGACAAGGCTGGAGGGCTCCCAGGGGAGGGAGGGGGAAAGGAGCTGGTGTGGAGTCCCTCCTCCCCCAGCCCTTGGGTTGTAGCAGAGGCCAGGCTGTGGGCACAGCTGACTGGAGAGGTGCCTGTCTTACCTGTGACATATAGGTGGGCATAGCAGGCAGCTTTGCCAAGCTTATTGGCGATGACACTCTTATAGACACCCGCGTGCTGAGGCCCAACAGCAGGGAACACCAACCGATGTACATCCCTGTCTGATGGGGGAGAGACAGTGACACTGTGCCTGAGCTAGGGGGATACTCTGAGGGGTGGGCCCATGCCACCCCGGGCCCCTCACCTCCACCTACTTCAAGGAGGAGGCAAGGGAACGCAGCAAGAAGTATGTCCACCATCTAGCAAACTCCAGGTCCAGGCTGGGACTGACTTCCAAGTTGACAACTATAGTCCTGGCCTGTCCCTCCAGTGTGTCAGGCCCAACAAGCTTACCATCTCCTTCCACCCTGGGCCACCCACCCTCATCCATTGAGCCCTACCCCTGTTGATTGATCCCTTATCTCTACCCTTCTGCAGAGTCACAACCTCCTTGACAAAACTCTGACAAGGCTTTGTTCCTAAGGCCTGTGCTCTCATCCCCTCTTCTCCTCACCATGCTGCTGGCAAACATGTCCGGGAGAGCATCAGGAAAGCATTTTGGCCCTCCATGATCAGGGCCAAAGCCCACAGCCCAACCCTTTCCAATATCTCCTGCTTCTCCTGCATGTCATAACTGACAAGCTATTGTGGCCCTGAACAAGCCTGTGAGTTCCATCTTTAGGTCTCTGTTCATAAGACTCCTCCCTTTTGGAATGTTCTCTTTCTTTTTCTTTTTTGAAACTGAGTCTCACTCTGTTGCCTTGGGTAGAGTGCTGCAGCATCAACATAGCTCACAGCAACCTCAAACCCCCGGGTTCAAAAGATCCTCTTGCCTCAGCTTCTCTAGTAACTGGGACTATCGGCACCCACCACCATGCCCAGCTAGTTTTTGCTATTTTTAGTAGAGATGAGGTCTCACTCTTTCTCAGGCTGGTCTCAAACTCCTGAGCTCAAACAATCCTCAATCCGCAATCCACAATCCATAATCCACCTGCCTCAGCCTCCTGGAGTGTTAGGATTCAGGTGCTACACTGGGCCTTGCCTTTCTCCTCTTACCTAAGGCTTCCTTCTCCTTTAAGATGTAGTTTGTGAGTGCAGCCTTGTGAATCCTCCCACACAGTGCCCCAGCCCCCTCTGCTCCATCCATTGACTCCCTCCCAGGGTTCCAATGCTCCCCTTATGCATCACTGGGCACCGGCCCACGCTGCTTTGCGGGTGTTTGTATGTGGGGGGTTCTTCCTCTTTACTTGCATGAGCCATAGCACTTGACCCAGCCCACAAGTTCCCTAAAGACAAGACTGACTTTCTCAGATCTGCTTCTCCAGACCCAGGAGTTTGCATGCTGTAAGTGCCAAATACATTATAAATTATGAGCTGTCCGTGCCCAGCCTGTGTTAGGTACTTGACATGGTTCCCCCCGCCCACAATCCTTTCAACAATCCAACAAAATGATCCCCATTTTACCAATGAGGTCAGAGACATTAATGGACTTGTCCAAGGTCACATAGCTAATAAATGATGAAGCGTAGCAATGATGAAGCCATGGCTTGAACTTGGTTCCATCTGATTCCAAAGCTGTTTCCTTATACCCTGCTCCCTGAATGATAAGGAGGCTGTGTCTGGCGAGGACAAGAGGAGGCCTGCACTGTCCTCCTTCACATCAGGACTGTCTCAAAACACCCCTCCTTTCTCTTAGTGGTTATCTCCGCATAGGACAGCCACCCATTCATTTATCTCTGCTGACACTATTTATATGGGAAGAGAGGCCAAGGCTGCCAGTGACCCCAGATACAGATAGAAGCAGTGATGCCAGCTCATATGCCAAGAAAAACCCACCCAAGGTCTCAGCATAGATCGGGAGACAGGAAAGCTTGTGACTGAGCAAAGACAGCTGAGAAGGGGTGGGAGACTGAGGGCAAGGGTCAGAACCATGGTGGTAGGTAGGGTCGGGAGAATGGAACATGAGTGACAGGGCATCCTGGTTAGGCAATGGTTACCAGTGTCAGATGGTCCTTGCCTGTCTTTAGGCAAGTTCCTTTACTTCTATAAGCCCAGCTTTCTCATCTATAAATGGGGCTACTAGTGCCTGATTATAGACCTGTGGCAAGGTAAATGGTCCACATAAGGCTTTTAGCACTCAGGGCCTGGCACTTAGCAAGCACTTAACAAAGGTGACTTTTCATTGTGCTGTAGCTGTAAGAGGAAACCATCATGGGTCATGTATGAGCAGTGTCGTAAGGAAGGTGGGCAGACCTCCTCACACAAGACTCAGGTTCCTTCAAGAATGGAACTAAAATGCTCCTATGAGAGGATATCCCAGGCTAAGAGGACACCAGCCTAAATATGTTCCTCTGCATTTCCCCCCACTCCTTCTTTATTTGCTGTTAGTCATCAGCCTCAGACCAAGCATCTTTTCCATGCCAGATGCTACCCACTCCTGCTTTTGCACTGAAATGTCTGTAGAAGCAGCACTGCACTACTTTATCCACAATGATAATGATGGCAACAACCAATAGCAACACCAGTAAGAGTTAACATTTCTAGACCACTCGCCATTTGCTAGGACTTGCTCCAAGTGCTTTGTATGTATCAACTAATTTAATCTTGGAACAACTCAACTACAGATGAGGAAACTGAGGCACAGAGGGGCTCCATAACGTGCTCATAGTCATGAACTGGTCAGCAGGAGGCTGTTCTGCCTGTCCAGTGAGTGCTCACAGGGCCACCAACGGGTGACTCAGCAGATGAGGGCTGTGCAGCCTTGAGAGGGAGGCCATAACTTCACAGCCCCTCTGGGCTCCTTCTCTGGGTACCCCATCCCTGACCAGACTACAGAGGGAAGGCCCTGAGGGAAGTCAGGGAGAGGGACAGCGCACTTCAAACCAAAAGGGTGCTGTAGGAGACTCTGCTAAGGGTCCCTTCTTGGGCACATACACTGTGTCATGCGCCGGTCGTCACTGCTCTGGATGCGGTGGCCATTGTGGAACCAGCTGATGGTGGGGTAGGGCAGGCCAGTCACCTGGCACTCCAGCATGACCTCCTTGGCCAGTCCCACCTCCAGGTCTTGCAGTGGTCGCAGGAAGTCAGGAATGGACAGCCGCTCCAGCTCGCCCTGCTCTGGCTCCTCAGGGATGGATGGCATCTTCTCCAGCTTCGAGCTATAAGAACCACATGGTTGCCCAGAAGCCTGGGCTACACCTCCCACTGCAGGGCTGGGCTGACCTCTCTAAGGCAGCCCTGGCGCATGGGGCTCTAGGCAATACCTGGGGCCTGCAGTTGCTGTCCGGGGCTCTTCCACATAGAGCTGGGCTGAGCAGTGTGCCTGGCCATGGGTATTGGTGGCACTGACTTCATAGAGTCCCTCATCCTCGCTGCCCACACGAGTGATGTGCAGTGAGTACAGACCCCCATCCTGCTGCAGCCTCAAGTTCTCACTCTCCTCCACGGGATGGCCTGGGGAGGGAGGGATGGGAATGCAGAGCACAGCTGGGATCCCTGCCCTCAGTTCACCCCATCCTGGCTTAGGCCCCTTCGGGTCCCCCAGCACCTGCTGGGAGGGGGTCATACCAAAGTGGGTCCAGGTCACTGAGGGTGGTGGAGTGCCACTGATCTTGCAGTCGAAACGGGCGGCTCGGCCCTCCAGCACCTCCACATCTTCCAGAAGCCGCGTGAACAGGGGTGCCAGTGAGGGCCGCACGGTCAGGCGGGCACTGCAGGTCAGCTCATCTGGAGGCAGGGGATAGGAGACAGTAAAGGCTACGAAGGCCCAGACACCCCAACCCGCCAGTTCTGCTCTAAGGCTGGGCAGGGCCTAGCAAAGGCTTTCGGCATTAGAGGTGACCTTCTTGGGAGGGCATATACACCCTGGGCGGCTGGCTGGAAACGCCATAGCAGCGCAGGGCCCCACTGTCTCCTCCTCACCTCACTCTGACCACCCAATTGGAAGCACAGTCCAGCTGCGGGAGGGTCCCAGAAGCCAAGCCTTCTTTGGGACTCTCCTCCATGCCCAGGTCATGTTCTCATTCCTGCCTACCCCAGACACAGAGCAGATGCCCCTTGGCCACACTCTACCACCCCACAAAGGGGAGAGAGTAGTCCCTTATGCTGATCTGATGCCTCTTCTTGCTTATGAAGCCCTCCAGCTTCACCTCAGGTGCCATCACCCACACCCTGATGAGGTAGATGCCATCACCCGTTCTTCATATGAGGACAGGACCAGGTCAGAGATGTCATTAGCAACAATGGTTGGCACTTATTAGGTGCTACCGTTTGACAGGTACCTCTGTGCTTTGTTCTTTCCATGTTATGTCATTAATCCTACCAGTCCCCCTACAGAGTATTATCACGATCCCCTTTCTACAGAAAGAGTCGAGAACTCAAAGAGATGAAGTGATTTGGAAACCTGCAGGGCAGGAACTGAAGCCTGACCCTGTGTTTCCTGCTACTTCTTAGCAGACTCGCTCACTTATGGGTACAGCTAACCCTGACACAGCACTTCCTTTGTGCCAGCTACCAGGCTAAGTGCTCGGTTTATTGAGGCAGGGGTGCCATCCTATCTCCCATCCTCTTACACCTCCCCCTGGAGACGAAGCCTCGTTTCATGGGAGTGTACACTGTTCCCTCAGCCTCCTCCCTCCAGCTCTCAGGTGCCCACAGCAGCCCTAAGCCTGAGTGGGCAGTTACCTTTGGCTGTGCTGAGCTTGCAAGTGTAGACCCCACTGTCGTCCTCGTGCACAGAGGTGAGCAGCAGCTTGCACTTGTGGCCGTCGAAATGCATCTTGCATTTGAGCAGTGCAGGCTGCAGCAGGCGGCCACGACACAGCCAGTCCACCTCCACATCGGCAGGACCTGCCACCAGGCACTCAAACAGCGCCATCTCCCCGGCCCCCACGTCCACGTCCTGCAGGGGGGCCAGCACGGCCAAGGACCGGCTTTCAGGGTGTGCTGGGGGGAAAGCGGCCATGGGGGTCCACACACAGAGCAGAGATACACAGGGTGAGGGAGACACACACACGCACACACAGAGAGACAGACAGACACAGAGAGAGAGATGCATTTTGTTCCACTAGAGACGGGAAAAGCCCACCCACCTGGCCATGACAGCAAGGAGTGCCTAGATTTGGCTGCAAGATGGCAACCCGGGCTGGGCCAGGAAGGGTGACTCATGGCAGGCAAAGGGGCACTAGGGGATGGGAAATTGAAAAGACCATGTGGTGGCAGAGACGGCGGCGCAAAAAGAAAAACACAGCACACCAACTGGGTACAAACTGGACTTTATTTGAGCTAAGAAATAGGTGTTTCTGAGAATCTCCACACCCAGGACAGCAGCCCCCTGCTCTGGCACCAAGCCTGGTCAATTCCCTCATTCCCAGACAGAGCATCCCTGTCCTGACAGTGAAGGAGGGAGCCCCCCACGGGCCCTACACCTGCCAGGGTCAGGGCTCAACCAGGCCACTTCAGCAGCACAGAGCCTCGGGCCTCTGGCTTTTGGTCTCTTGTGGAATATAAAGTGTTGTGCCATTAGAAACCCATTTTAGGAATGGTCAGTGACCTGCCCCTCTACCTGGCAGATGCCACAGCCTGTCCTCTCCCATTCTGCCTCACCCACCCCAGTTCAGAAGCATTGTTTCCTGACTGTCACAGACACACAGACAGACAAACGGATAGACAGGCCTGCAGCAGCAGTAGCACATGCACATGTTTGATGCTTCCCTGCAGGGAGAGACTGGGTGGCTTGATAACCCGCAGGGCCGCCCCTTCCCACCATTCAGTCCATTTGGTGGCCTCCTGGCCTGCATAGCCATGTGTCCACTCAGGGAGGAAGGGTCCACAGGGGCCCATGGGCTATCCCAGGGTGCTGTATGGGGTGGGGAGGGAAGGCTGGGACGGGTCCGGGCCGGCAGGCCTGGGTCTGTGGGCAGGAGGCAGTGAAACACAGCGAGGTCCGAGAGGTGCCTGAGACAGGGGCGCGGCTCGGAGGATAGCGGGGGGAGCGCAGGTGGCCCCCTGAGCTCACTCGCCTGTGTACAGACAAAAACCTCAGTCAGCAAGCGGCAGGTTAGTGCAGCACACACGCGCATACACACGCACAGGCACACACACCTGGCTAGGGCCCTTCTGGATGGAGAGCTGCCTCTTAGCTCCCTCAAGTCCCACAAGACCAGCCACAGGCCAGGAGGGCCAGCAGCTGACCAGAGGCTCCTGGGCAGACAGAGACCTGGGCCACCAGAGGAGAGGCATTCACAGGCATTTGGAGCACCCTATAGCCTGGGGAATGTTGGGAGGAATCCCAAAGAGAGAAAAACACCAAGACACGGGTTAACACGGAGAAGCAAGGCAGAGCCAGAGTCTGGAGGAGAAGGAATAGGCCAGAGAATGGGGCCTAAAGAATCCGGAGCTGGCTGGGGAGGGCAACCGCAGGAATGGGAGGCGCAGGGGAGGGTCATTGAGGCAGGCGGGGCCCTGCAGAGGGACCATGACTATTAGGGTGTGGGTCCCAGCAGGTAGCTTGGGGGTATCTTGGGAAGTTCTCAGAGATGGTCTCTGCTGAGCATGGAAGGCCTGAGCTTTGTGGGAGGCAGGAAGGACTCAGGGCTGAGGGAGGAGCTACTACAAGAGGTCTTTGGTCCTGCTCCATCATGGGGAAAGGTGGAAGGCCAGGCAATGGCCAGTCCTCAGGGAGGAAAACCCACCAGCTTTGGGAGGATAGCCTAGCTTAGGCCAGTCATCCCCACTGCTGGATAGGGCCCTTGCCCTGTGTCCCCAACTCTGGGGGCTCAGCCCTCTCCATATCTCACAGCTATTCTCACCCTGGCATCCTGGGGTCCCTATGATGCTCCATGCCAAGTCACCCCATGGGCCCCTCCGAACGGGTCCAACCACCATTCACCCACTGCTACCCCCAACCACAAAAGTTTCTGCATATAAATGGACTGGGCAGGGTGGGCAATGGGGCAGGGGTGAGGAGGTGAGAGAGGAGCCTGGGCAGAACAGATGACAAAGACTCAGAAGAGTATATAGAGAAGATGGCCAGTTGTAGGCGCAGGGACTCTGGCTGCTGCCGGGGCTGTGTGATGGAGCATGGGGAAGGCAATGTGGTGCAGTAAGCTGAGCACATAACCATCTACTACGTGCCCCAGGAGTCACTTCCTCTCTCTGGGCCTCAGCTCACTCAACTACAATATAAGCAGCTGGACTAGGGGACCCCTAAGGTAGTGACATCCTGTAATTGAGGTTGTGTGAGAGTCGTCAGTGGGTAGAACCCGAGCAGGACGCAGTACCGGGTGGGGGTTTATGGAATGTGTGAGGCACTCACCTCGGACCTCCAGACGGGCCTCACATTGCCGAGCGCCATACTCGTTGACCGCTTTGCATGTGTAGAAGCCAGCATCTCCCCGCTCAGCAGCCAGGATCCGCAGCCGGCACAGCCCACCCTCTGCTTCCTCTGCGAAGCGCCGCTGGTCTGGGCGCACGGGCTGGCGATTCCTCAGCCTGTCAGAGGGGCAAGAACTCAGTCCTGGCCCTGGGATTGACCTGTCAGTGCAGGGAGGAAGGGCCACAGAGCCCTGCAGGTGGGTTTCTCTTCCCCTACACAGCTCACCACACCGGCCCTGGGTGCTAGGGCAAGGTCTTCACCCTGACTCTGCCATCTCACCCTGATATATGGAACTTCAGGCCATCTCTTCCCTCCTGGATCTCTCCAGAGAGCCATGCTATTTGGCTCTCAATAGTTCTTAAACTTCCTTATGTCTTATTTTTATTTATTTATAATGGACAGATAGCTTTCCCACTTCCCAAAAGGGATATGAAAGAACTTACAAAAAAAAAAAAAAATCACAGCAGGGACCAGACATCAATTAAAAAACAAAAACCAAAACCCAGACCAATAAAAAAATAGGCAAGCTGTGAGATCGATGTTCCAGGCAACTGGCTGAGCAAGGCACCACAGCTGAGACCCATATTTAATTCTGGGGTTTTGGCAGCTCAGAAACAAATTGTCAAGCCTGGGCCTAGCACAAAGCTGGACACAGAGTGGACCTCAAAAGTCGCCCTGCTGTCAATTGATGGGGGTGAGGGTGGGCAACCTTCTTTAGGAACAAAAGGACTCCTGGTCATTTATCCCACGTGGACAGACATTACATAATTTATTGCCCAAGCCCCTCCCTAGAAAGAGAAGCCATAAATAAGCCTAGAACCCGAGGATGAGGGGCAGGAGTGTTGGTGGAGTGGCACTGTTGTCCTTGGGACAAGGCCCACTGGGGTGAGGCAGCTTATAGGGAAGTTCATGAAGAGTTCACTCCTTTCCACCCAATGGCAGCCTGGCAGGGCCGGCCTGGAGCAGAGATGCTGGCAGGTGGTGCAAATGGCTGCTACTCACCAGGAGACCACGGGTTTGGGTTCCCCCTGCACACGGATGCTCATTATGACATCTTGGCCTTCTCTTACTGACTGGTCCATAAGTGAGACCTGCAGGGGGACCCCAGAGTGTCAGGAAAGACAGGGAACAGCTTTGGTTCCTGGGGGCTGGAGGATCTGGGACAGGACTCTTCCACACAGCCTGACAGAGGCGAGCTCTGGTAAGAAGAGTTAAATGAGAGCAAAGTTCCAGGTCTTGCTGGAGCCTAAGTATGGCCTCAGGAACAAGGACTGGGGTACACAGGGGACTGGGCACCAGTCTCAGGCTCTGACCTTAAAGGTAGGGGGTGCCTTGGAGCCAGTATCAGAAGAACGGTGGTTCTGGCTGGGACTGAGCTTCATGGTGGGGGTTCGGGGCCAGGTCTCTCCAGGCTCCGGGAACTCCTCTGGGGGGCTCAGGTACTCCTCGTCTGAGGTGATGGGGCTGCTGAAAGGGGATGAGGACCCACCTGGAGGAGACACAGAGGAGGATGCCAGGAGAGGAAGGGGCCGACTGGAATGTCGCAGGAGGCCAGGAGTTGAAGCAGTTGTTTCATAGGCTGGCCCGGCCCTGACTTTACCCTGGGCCTACACTCACTTGCAGTGTGGCCTTGCCCAGGTGCTTGCTCTCCCTGAGCCCCTGAATTTTCCTCTGTCACAGACTCTGCAACACTGACCTTGCTGACCCCCTGAGAGTTTGCGGGTCTATAGGAATGGCCTGGGGCAAAGGATTCAAGCAGCAGATGGGTCCCTCCTGGGCCTTGCTCATGACCTAGAATTCCACTGGAGCTAGGAACCCACGTTCCTGGCATGAAGAGGGGGTCCAAACTACCAGTCACCAGCTCCAAAAGCAACTGGTGCACATCACTGGGACCCTAGAGCAGCACAGGCAGGACGCCTGTTTCTTGGGTGAGCTTGGCCTGGTGCCGAGGAACACATACCTCAGACCAGCCCCATCCTGACCTCAGGCCAGAGCCAATGGGATGGCACTATCCAGCCTGCCCTTCTCCCTCTCCCTTCTCAGCTTCCTGCCACAGAAAGCCCAGGGACACTTGTTGACCCCAGCCCTATAGAAAGAATGGACCCCCAAACTCTCAGGGGATAAGAAAGCAGAGCTGGAATAATCCACAAAACAGGGCAGCTCCAACTGGGGAGGAGGGGACCACCTGAGTCTGCCTTGGGGGAGGGGTGTCCTGAGGGCCCTGACGCCTTCCCCCGCAACTGGCCATGGGCCCAGCCTCACTGAGCTGGCTCCTATCCGACTGCCAAATACAGACATGAATCTGCCACAGCCCCTGGCCCCTCCTTTTGTTTCCCCACCCTAAGCCCCCAGCCGGGCTGCACCCCAACTCACCCAAGACTCTGTACACAGACCCCAGCCTGTGCCTGTCTTGAAGCTCTGCCCTGGCACCCGGCCCTCCTGCTGCCTGCCCTCTGCCCACCCCACCGCCGCCGGACTCTCAAAGAAGTAGGAGTCCAGGAGCCCAGCCCCGCTGACCCAGCTGAGGGCCGCACTGAGAAGGCCCTGCGGGAGGGGGGTGGAGGAGGTGGGGGCTGGCCAGGGGAGAGGCTGGGTGGCAGGCAGTCTGGCAGCTGGCCGGGAAGGTGGTGCCTGCTGAGACCACAGGCAGCCTGGGCCCTGGAGGGGAGGAGCAGGGAGGGGCAAAGTGCAGCAAGGCTGAATTTAGCCACCCTGCTCACTGCTCAGCAGCGCAGTGGGATCTGTCTTTTCTCTCCTTACAGCTTCTAGGCCCTGACAAGACCAAAGCTCCCTGGTGGAGTGGTGGGAACAGCACCCTAGGGGCATCCAGCCATCCTCCCCAGTTTGAGCTGTCCTGTTTTGTGGATTATTCCAGCTCTGTTTTCCTATCCCCTGAGAGTTTGGGGGTCCATTCTTTCTATAGGGCTGGGGTCAACAGGTGTCCCTGAGCTTTCTGTGGCAGGAAGCTGAGAAGGGAGAGGGGGATGGTGCCCCCCATTGGCTCTGGCCTGAGGTCAGGATGGGACTGGTCTGAGGTATGTGTGACTGACTCAAGGTGTGGGGGCCTCAGACCCCTGAGCAAGACATGAGAGAGGAGGCGTGGTGACTCACCCTGATCCGCTCGGACACATCCACCAAGGGTGGCTCATATGACAAACGGCCCCCAGTTACCCCTCATCGGTAACCAAACCATTAAGCTCCCCAACCTGGGACTGCACTGATGAGCCTCAAATACTACAGAGCCAGGCCACAACGTTTCCCCTGCACTGAGAATCAGAACTATCAGGACCTTCACCTCCTTCCTAGAGGTGCCCTCCTCAATCTGAGGGGGCCCAGATCCCACCTCTGCCTCCTTGTTCCTTCCATGACAGGCTTGGACCAGGAGCCACCTCAGGGTCCTAGCCCTGTACCCAAACTTCCTGCTGGCTCTGTTAGGGCACCTGCTGGCAACTTGCCTTCACCCGCTGGCCCCACCAGGGCCAATGGTGAGAAGAATGGGGACTGTTTCCCCTAAATGACCCCTCATAACTAGCACCTGCTTGTGTGTAGGCTGAGAAAGGGGCTTGAAACCAGAACCAGAGAGAATGAGGTATTGAACAGGGATTACGTGTTCTTCCTCCTCCTCCTGTCATCTCAGCCCTGCCCAGGGCCACATTCCCAGGCAATGACCTATGTTTCCCAGCACACTAGTGAGGAAGTAGGGGTGAGGACCAGAAGGAGGAGGGGCCCACCATTCAGGCTGACTGTTTTGAGGTGGGGGTGGGGAAGGCAGTCAGAAAGGCACTTGGTGCTCAAGGGGTTGCCCTCAGCTGATGCTGAGATCACAGGCATGGATCCTGGATGTAGGCACCCCCTCCCCTCTGTGATCCTAGAGCTCCAGGCTCATCTCCAGTCTGTAGGGTGCTGAGGTGCCCCAGGCCCAGGGAGGGAGAACAGAGTCAATGCTGGATGGGCAGGGTTTGTGGGGGCTTCAGGGACTCCTGGTGGTGGCTGGGGGAACAGCACCCTAGGGACCTCTAGCCATCAAGCAGGCTGGTTCCTGAAGCCCCTCGGGAGAGACAAACAGCCAAATCAGCCCAGGCAGGAGTCTCAGGCTCCAGAAGGAGCAGAATGAGGCCTCTTCGAGACAAACGGTGGTCCCTGCCTCTCCCAACCCCCCCAAACTGCATGGTCAAGGAGGCTGATCAAGGATCCCAGGGGCTTCACACCAGGCTCTGGTGTCATTCTGATTTCCCTGGCTCCATATCCAAAGCCACCTTTACAGTCAGTCCCTGATATCCCAGCCCTGCTCCATCACAAGCCCAGTTCTCACTTGGACAACACGGTTACATCAGCCAGGAAACCAGGAGCAGAGGCCCCCTGAACCTAATAGGCACATACACTCACTGGCCCTAACAAGTGGCCAGAGAAGCAATGCCCATTCACACATGCACCCCCATGCTGACTTGACCTATGCACTTGTCTTTCAACACTGCCCCCAGGTCAAACTCACTTAATGAAAATACTCAGCCTCCCAGGTAGCTGGACTACAAGCACCCACCACAATGCCCTAACTACTGAGCTACAGGCATGGAGCCAAGAAAGCACCCCAAGTGACTCTTCTGTACGTTAAAGATTGGCACCACTACTGATCCTCGTGGGAGAAGGACACCCCAAGAGGTAGTATCACTGAGTCTCACCTCACTGGGCCATTAAACTTCAGAGCAGGGCTTTGAGCCTAGGAGATCTGATTCCATAGCCCATGTGGTTTCCACAGCACTCACTGGCTTCCCATCTTAGGCAAGGGCTCTAAGTCTACAGCAGTCATTCTCTTGTGCGTCAAATCACCCAGATGGCTCCTTAGACCACAGATTGCTGGGCCTTACCCCCCAGTTTCTGATTTGGTGGGACTGGGCAACTGGGCTGGGACCAATAATTGCATTTCTTTCTTTCTTTTTATTTTTTGAGACAGAGTCTCATACTGCTACCCCCCACACAACTTCAAACTCCTGGACTGAAATGATTCTTTTGCCTCAGCCTTCTGAGTTGCTGAGACTACAGGCATGTACCACCAAGCTGGCTAATTTTTCTTTCTTTCTTTCTTTCTTTTTTTAGAAAACAAGACCAGCTCAGGCTGGTCTGGAACTCCTGAGCTCAAGCAATCCACCTGCCTTAGCTTCCCAGAATGCTAGGATTACAGGTGTGAGCTACTGTACCCAGCCCAATAATTTCATTTCTGACCCATTCTCCAGGTGATGCATATGGTGCTGGTCTGGGAATGACATTCCAAGGACCTCTGCCCAGGGTCTTCTCTCCCATCCCACACACACTTTCAGGCAGAGCTTCATAACCCTTGTCATTGTATGTTCTGCTGAGCCTCTGCGTGCTGCCCAGGGTATTCCAAAGGGCTTGGAAAGCCATGGGGACCTTTGTCAACCTCCTGTCACCTCACCCACAGCTTGTGACTGTTTAGGAGGACTAAAGAGTGAGAAAGATGTGACAGTGGCTTCAGGAGCCTCTGGCTGACTGGAAAGACAAGCCTGATACGCAAATGACTATAAATAGCAAGTCCAAATGATAAGGTAGCAAGATGGGAGCAGATAAGGCCTGGGGGTACAGAGAGTGGGAGATGACTTTTGGCTTGTAGAGAAAGAGGGAACAGAGGGAGCAGGCAGTACTGGAATTAGACTTTGGGTTAAGCAAATGGAAAAGCATTCTAGGGAGAGGAAACTGTGTGTACAAGCATATGCTTGATGCAAAAGGTACATGCACAGAGGGGTGAGGCGCTAGTGCCTGGCTACAGAAGTGGGTAAAGAAATCAGGACTGGAGCATCCCAGCATTAGAACAGGTGTCTCCCACTGTCACCAAGGGTCAGCCTCAGGGTCCAGATGGTAGAGGCCAGCGGAAGCCATGTGGCCTTTACTCTTAAAGCAAAGGGGACTCTTTTTTGAGGAAAGCAGTGACACACTGCCGTCAACCCACTTTTTTGTGTTCTCTGTGGTTTGGACCCTCCCAAACTGCCCTTCAAATGTCCTGTCCCAGCAGGTTGTGGTGATACCACTATATAAAAGTGGGAGAAAAGGGGACATGGGACAACCAGGTAGTAGACATTTCCACAGGGGGCTGATGTGAATGTCTCCCCTTGAACAATGACAAGAGCTATGCTAAAGTTTCAGGTTTTCTTGGAAATGTACCAGGCACCAGAGGGAATTTCATGTGGGTCACCCTGACCTAGCCCCAGAAGTGTCTAAATGCTTCCATATGATTGTGTTGGGTTGCTCCAGGTTAAACAAAGTCTTACCATCAGAAGTAAATTAGCTCTCCATTCTTCTGATAGGCCACGAATGTCCCGCTCTAGGTAACAACCCTAAGGAGTCAACCCGTCGGGCAGACAAGAGTTGGGAGGGAGGGCTGAGTTTGGCCAAGGAGACCACACTCTGCTGCTTTTCCAGATTTTGTTCAAACCTCACCAAGGGTTGACAACAGGGGCCACAGGGCATTGTCCTCCACTGGCAGCCACCACTATCCCAAGGGACAATCTGCAACTGTGCAGCAAGTGGCTGGGGACCAGGGGCAAGAGAAAAGGGTACAGACATTCGTGCCATGGTTTTCCTCTTTTCCTTCTGGATTCATGACCCCGGTAAGCACGTACTTTTCTGCTGTGATAGTGTTGACCATAGAGTGGAACCAGAATGAGCCTTGATGAGCTATTACATTCTCTGGCCCAAATGTCCTCAGCCAACTCACCCTCCCCACAGACCTGGCAATCTTACTGAGTAAGCAGCCCAGAAGTTATGATGATACTCACTCTACAGATAACTGTGCCAGCTAAGATACTGTGAAGAGGCCAAGGTCTTTGCTGGAAAATGCTAGAATCCTGGGCTCAATTGAATGAGAGGAGAGGACTGAGGTGGGCCCCTGGAGCCTCCCATATCCCCTTTCCTCCTGACCAGCACCCGAGGACCTCCTATCAGAGCTCACGGTGTGTGTGAGCCACATGTGCTCACACTAGGCATGCAGAGGAAATGAATGGGACCACAGCCATGGTGGAGATAGGGAGTCAATACAAGGAGGAGAGGAAAAACCTTCAGAATGACCCAACCACAGAGGGCACCAGGAGTCCCCTCCTAGTTAGCTTGAGCAAAATTCTACATCAACCTTGAACTCTTTTAGAGGGGCAGGAAAGAGGTTGGGTGGGGTAGTGGTTAGGCCTGTAAGCTTGGGTGACTCAGAGACAAGGCTTCATAGCCTGACTCCTGCCTCCAACTGGCCCTAGGCTCCTACAGCTGAGTATCCTAGTGAGGCAGTCCCCAGCCACCTGAGACCATTTAAATGCACAGTTATTATTATAAAATGAAATGAAATAAAAAATGTAGTTCCTCAGTCACCAAAACCACATTTCAAGAGCTCAATAGCCACAGGTGGCTAGTAACTACCATATTGGACAGTGCACATATAGAAAATTTTTATCATCACTGAAAGTTCTATTTATCAGCGCTGCTCTAGAGCAATTTGCTAAAGCTTTCCAAGCCTCAATTTCCTCCTCTGTAACATGGGCATAATAATAGAACCTACCTCACAGGACTGGATTAAATGTGACAATCCAATCAACACCAGCCTGGTATCTATGAAGCACTCAGTAGGCAGTAACTAATCACGTGATTTTTTTTTTTTTTTTTTTGAGACAGAGCCTTAAGCCATCACCCTGGATAGAGTGCTGTGGCATCACAGCTCACAGCAGCCTCCAATTCCTGGGCTTAAGCGAGTCTCTTGCCTCTGCCTCCCAAGTTGCTGGGACTACAGGCACCCACCACAACGCCTGGCCATTTTTTGGTTGCAGCCATCATTGTTGTTTGGCGGGCCCAGGCTGGATATGAACCCGCCAGCTCAGGTGTACATGGCTGGCGCCTTAGCCTGTTGAGCCACAGGCACCGAGCCTAATCACGTGATTTTTTATCTGCCACTCATCCTAAGTTTATTTGCTTCATGGGGGACTTGTTTCCATCACCCTAAATCATCTGATGCTTATGACATCCTAAGCAGACTTCAGGTGTGCAAAAAGGCTGCTGGCCTGGTACCAGCTCTACATCACTTTACTCTCCACATTTCTGTCTTCCCATCTGTAAAATGGAAATATTGCCACCTGTCATATGTCCCTGCAGGGGGTATGCACAGCACAATGTAGCTCAAGAGAAGAGATGTGAACAGAATTGGGAAAAGCATATGGCGCTCTCCAAACAGAAGAAACCGTTTAGAGAGATGTAGCACTTGGCACCAGGTCGGCACTCAATAACCGCTCGTGTGATGGATGCAGGCAGCAGCTGAGAATGCTTTGCTTTGGTTAAGCACACTTCTCCCACTCCACAGTCACCTGCCCTGATCCTCACATCTCCTTTGGGAGAAGGGCTGTGGTCTTAGTTATTCAGTGGAGTGGGAGGGGCCTAAGGAGCTGTCCCACTGGTACAGACCCTGCCCCTAAACCACACCATCTGAGGCTGCATTCTCTGGTTACTATGGTTCGCAACCAGGAATTGAGATCTGTGGGTTCTCAAACTCAGACACTGTTGGGTGGGCTCCTCAAGAGGACACTGGGCAGCTAGGCCTGGTTACCATGGCAAGAGTAGGGGGAGGGGGAGGAGCAAGAAAGGGAGGTGGCTGCATCCAGGACTCTTCCCATGAGACACTGCCCATTGCCTCCCTCCATCTGCTCCCCACCACACCCACAGCCACACTACTGGACATCATCCCCTAGCCACAGCCCTCACTCCCTGCAGAGTGCAGGTCTTGGACCCCCCCCACCCCAGTGCCTTGTCCTTACCAAATTTCTTTGCCTCCCCTGGTTCCGCCTACTCCTGCTTCTCTCCAGGTCCACTGGCCCCTGTCCAGCCACTCTGGACCAAACAGTGCCTTGTAGGGTAAGGAAGTCAGCTTGCTGCACAGCAGCCAGAGCTGAGTCTAGACCCACATGCCTGCTTCTCAGGCCCCAGGGCCTTCGAACCAGCCTAACTTATGGGGGCTGCTCTCTTGCTGCAATGCCTGGTGCATCAGACCAATGTGATGAAGGCTTTCTAGCTCCTCGGAGATTCCATGACAGGCTGAGGATGAGAGGCTGGGAAATATGGAGGGCCTGGGGGCTGTGAGCTTTGCAGGGCAGGGGTAGAGTCCCCAAGGCACAGAGAGTGTGAAGAAAAGGGCAGGGAAGAATAAGGCACTTCCCAGATCCTCAAGGAAGCCTGAGCACAACATCACCCCTTGTTTTTTTTTTTTTTTTTTTTGAGACAGAGCCTCAAGCTGTCACCCTGGGTAGAGTGCCGTGACATCACAGCTCACAGCAACCTCCAATTCCTGGGCTCAAGCGAGTCTCTTGCCTCTGCCTCCCAAGTAGCTGGGACTACA